>JAJUPC010000683.1:0-124430 GCA_023614405.1 Avena insularis | reverse complement strand
GACACACATGCAATGACACTGGTGGATCCATGTGTGGTCTGTGGGAAGAACACACATGCAATGACACTGGTGATATGTGGTTTGTGAAAAGAACAGACATGCAATGACTCTAACTGTGGTTCATGACAAGAGCAGACATGCAATGACACTGGTGGATCCATGTGTGGTTAATGAGAAGAACACACATGCAATGACACTGGGTGTGGTTCATGATATGGTTTGTAAGAAGAACACACATGCAATGACTCTAGCTGTGGTCTATGAGAGGAACACACATGCAATGACTCTAACTGTGGTTCATGAAAAGAGCAGACATGCGATGACACCGGTGGATCCATGTGTGGTCTATGAGAGGAACACACATGCGATGACACCGGTGGATCCTTACATGGTCTGTGAGAATAACTGTTGGAGATATGCCCTAGAGGCAATAATAAATATAGTTATTATTATATCTTTGTGTTTATGATAAATGTTTACATTCATGCTATAATAGTATTAACAAGGAAACATTAATACTTGTGTGATTTGTAAACTTAATTTGAAGTCCCTAGTAAAGCCTCTGTATAATACTAGCTTGTTGGTTAATAGATGATTGTGGTTTCCCTATCATGAACATTGAGATGTTATTAACAACAAGATCATATCGTTAGGAGAATGATATGGTGGACATACTCCTATAGATAAGCGTAGCATAAAGATCAAGTCATTTTAATAGTTCAATTGCTATATGCTTTCTGATACATAGTTATCTAATTCCTTCGACCATGAGATCATGCATATCACCTCTGCCGGATGGATGCTTTGATGACATCAAACACCACACCGTAACTGGGTGGCTATAAAGGTGTCATTGAGTGTTCAGAAAGTATTGGTTGAAACACATGGATCAAGAGTGGGATTTGTCCATCCATATGACGGATAGATATACTGGGCCCTCTCGGTGAAATGTCATCCAATTAGCTTGCAAGCATGTGGTGGCTCACAAGGGATCACATATCACGGGAGCGAGAAAGAGTACTTATCGATATGAGGTTGAACTAGGTATGCGAGATACCGACGATCATAACCTCGGATAAGTAAACTATCGTGAGACAAAGGGAAATTGATATCGTATGTAAGTGGTTCATTCGATCGCAAAGTAATCGTAGAAATATGTGGGAGCCATATGAATTTCTAGATTCCTCTATTGGTTATTGATCGGAGAAGTGTCTCGATCATGTCCGCATAATTCACGAACCGTAGGGAGACACACTTAAGGATTCGACGTTGTTTGAGTAGTTATGGAATGATGAGAAAGAGTCCGAATGTTGTTCGAAGTCTCGAATGGGATTCGG
Organism: Avena insularis; assembly: GCA_023614405.1. NCBI lineage: Eukaryota > Viridiplantae > Streptophyta > Magnoliopsida > Poales > Poaceae > Avena > Avena insularis. Next base: position 123,093 of record JAJUPC010000683.1, on the reverse strand, counting down.
GATATCACGAGGAGATCCGGAATGGTCCGGAGAATAAGATTCATATAAGGAAAGTCCCGTTTCGGAGTTGGGGAATGGTTCCGATGTTTTCATCGGGAACATTCTAGAAGGTTCCGGAATGTCCGGCACTCCAAAGGGGGAAGGGTACATGAATGTGTCATTGTAAGTTGGAATGATTGCATCATGTACTAGGTGTTTTTGCTGTCCAAAATAAAGGGTTTATTTAAATCCTAATTTGAAAAGTCAAACGGCTAGTTTGAAAGTCAAACGGCAAGTTTTGGAAAGAGGAGGAGGAGTGGGAAACCGAGTTGGGGAGGGATTCCCTCCTCCAACCACCGCCCACCTCAAGCCGAGTTGGGGAGGACTCCTCTCCCACCTATAAAGGGAGGCAGGGCTTCCCTCCTAGCACACAAGTACCTCTCCTCCAAAACCCTAGATTGGCGCCACCACCTCCTGCTGCCGCCACCTCCCGAGGTTGCCCTAGTCACCGACTTGGGGTGCCCCAAACCCCAGCCCGGCTCTAGCACCTCCTCCTTGGTGTATCTAAAACCTAGATCGCCGAGAGCCCTCTCATCTCCACCATACTCGCTCGGCAAGGCGAAGCCTGCGAGATCTCCCTCTACTTCGGTACCACGCGTTGTCTTGCGGAATCGCGAGAGAGTGCTACAACCTCCGCTGCCTGCTGGAACAAGGAGAGGAAGGTCTTCGTCGAGTACCGAACGATGTGACCGCAGGGAGCGCTGCTTAAGCAGCGCCCGGAAGGATCGTTCACGCGATCTTGAGATCGGAAGAGTACGACTACATCACCCGAGAATCGCTCTCGTTAAACACTTTGGAATCTTCGAGGTGAGTTATTCCATCGACTCGTTGCTACAATCTAGTAGATAGATCTTGGCTTGTTTGTTTGTATGCGGTAGAAATTTTTGTTTTCCATGCTCTGAAACCCTTGGTGGTATCGAGCCGTGTCTATATGTAGATCTGTTGCACGAGTAGAACACAATGGTCATTGTGGGCATTGATGCTTTTATTGTCGATTGCTTCTTGTGTACTTTGCATCTTGCGGGATGTTGGGATGAAGCGGCCCGGGCTAACCTTACATGACATCGTCCATGAGACTTGCTCCACGCTTGACATGCAACTCGTATTGCATAAGTGGCTTTGCGGGTGCCTGTTTCTCCCAGCATAGTGGAGATCCAATTTACAACGGGTGATTAACAATACTAGTATCAATGTTGTGGTTCTTGTTCGTAAGTTAGAACGACACTTATTGGAAGCCCCAAACCATGTAAAATATGCAAAGAAAGTAGAGGCGTCTAACTTTGTTTTGCAGGGGTGTGTAGTGATGTGATATGGCCATGATTGTGATTATATTTGATGTATGCAATGTTCCTTATTGTAAGTTGGCAACCGGCAGGAGCCATATGGTTGTCTTTAATTTATGTTAAGACCCGCGTGTTTATTCAAAGTAGTTGTAATAGTTGAAGCCGGTGGACGACAACCATGAAGAAGCGTCATTGACCTTGATGCTATACCGGTGATGATGGAGATCATGTTCGTGCTTGAAGATGGAGATCGGAAGCACAAAGAAGAAAGGCCATATCATATCACATATTATGAATTGCATGTGATGTTAATCCTTTATGCATCTTGTATTGCTTAGTAGACGACAGTAGCATTATAAGATGATCCCTCATGCACATAAATTTCAAGTTCTAAAGTGTTCACCCTTAGTATGCACCGTTGCTAAAGCTTGTTGTTTCGAAGCACCACGTGATGATCGGGTGTGTTAGATTCCGCGAGTGAATACAACGTAAGCAAGCCATATTTGCTTATGCGGTAGCTAAGGTTTGATCTTGACGAGCCTAGCATGTACAGACATGGTCTCAGGAACACGAATCACCGAAAGGTAAAACATGAATCATATAGTAGATATGATGAACATGTCGATTGTTCGCCATTGAAACTATATCAACTCTCGTGATGATCGGTTTTGATATGGTGGATTTGGTTAGATGTGATCACTAAAACAATGTGAGGGATGTTGTTTTGAGTGGGAGTTCACCTAGATTAAACTTTATTATTAATTTGAACTCAATTTGTCATAAACTTAGTCTAAACTATTGCAAATATGTTGTAGATCAATGGCAGCCCCTACCATCAATTTTAATGCGTTCCTAGAGAAAGAAAAGTTGAAAAACAATGGAAGCAACTTCTTGGATTGGTTCCGCAATTTGAGGATTGTCCTCACATTGGTAATTTGACCTATGTGCTGGATGCACCATTGGTGACCCACTGCGGTGATGCTACCGATGAAGTAAAGAATGTTTACCTTGCTCGGAAGAATCAGTACTCCATAGTTCAAAGGTGCTATCTTGTATGGTTTAGAATCGAGCTTGTAAAAGGTTTGAGAATTCAGACCCACATGATATTGTCCGTGATCTCAAATTCATCTTTGAGACTCACGGCGATTGAGAGTTATGAGGCTTCAAAAGTTCTTTAACGCAAGATGGAAGAGGGCAGCTCCAAGGAGCATGTGCTTAAGATGTCTGGGCACGCAAAACAAACTTCAAAGCTTGGGTATAGTGATTCCTAATGCTTTGGGGATTTCTTGTGCTCCAATCACTACCACCAAGTTACAAGAACTTTGTGATGAACTACAACATGCGTAACATGAACAAGCGCTTACGTAACTGTTTGCTATGTTAAAGTCTGCGAAGTGGAGATCAAGAAAGAGCACCAAGTGTTGTTGGTCAATAAGACCACCAAATTCAAGAAAGGCAAGTCCAAGGGAAGGGACACTTCAAGAAGGGTGGCAAGAAAGTTGCCACACCGACGAAGAAGACCAAGGCTGGACCCAAGCACGAATCTTGAGTGCTTTACCGCAAAGGAGAAGGTCACTGGAAGCGGAATTGCCCAAAGTACTTGGCAGATTTGAAGAACAGCAACATCAAGAAGAAAGGTATATCTGATATACATGTTATTGATGTGTATCTCACTAGTATTCGTAGTAGTGCACGGTATTTGATCTGGTTCGGTTGCTCATATTTGTAACTCAAACAGAGCTGCGAATAAACGGAAGCTAGTGAAGAACGAGGTGACGATGCGCGTGGGAAACGGATCAAAGGTTGATGTGATCGCGGTCGGCACGCTACCCCTTCATCTACCATCGGGATTAGTTTTATACTTAAATAATTGTTATTTGGTGCCTGCGTTGAGCATGAACATTATATCGGGATCTTGTTTATTGCGAGACGGTTACTTGTTTAAATCCGAGAATAATGGTTGTTCGATTTATATGGGTAATATGTTTTATGCACATGCACCTTTGATAGATGGTCTATTCTTGTTGAATCTCGATGGTGGAAATACACATATTAATAACATTGAAGCTGAACGTTTGAAATCAAGCGATAACTCGACTTATATGTGGTAATCGCTGTCTTGGTCACATTGGAGTGAAGCGTATGAAGAAACTCCATTCCGATGGACTTCTTGAATCACTTGATTTTGAATCACTTGAAAGATGCGAAGCATGTCTGATGGGCAAAATGACTAAGACTCCATTTTCTCGTATGATGGAGCGAGCTACGAACTTATTGGAAATCATACATACCGATGTGTGTGGTCCAATGAGTGTAGCATCGCGCGGTGGTTATCATTATGTTCTTACCTTCACGGATGACTTGAGTAGATATGGGTATATCTATTTCATGAAACATAAGTCCGAAACTTTCGAGAAGTTTAACGAGTTTCAAAGTGAGGTAGAGAATCAACGTAACAAGAAGATTAAATTTCTACGTTCTAATCGTGGAGGTGAATATCTAAGTTACGAGTTTGGCGAGCATTTAAAGAAATGCGGAATACTTTCACAATTGACACCGCCGGGAACACCACAGCGTAATGGTGTGTCTGAACGTCATAATCGAACTCTCTTAGATATGGTTCGTTCTATGATGTCACTTACAGATTTGCCGCTATCATTTTGGGGTTATGCATTAGAAACAGCCGCATTCACTTTAAATAGGGCACCGTCTAATCCGTTAAAACGACACCGTACGAATTATGGTTTGGGAAGAAACCTAAATTGTCGTTCCTTAAAGTTTGGGGATGCGAAGCCTATGTAAAGAAGTTACAGCCGGACAAGCTTGAACCCAAAGCGGAAAAATGCGTCATCATAGGATACCCGAAGGAAACTATTGGGTATACTTTCCATCATAGATCCGAAGGAAAAATCTTCATTGCCAAGAATGGATCCTTTCTAGAGAAGGAATTTCTCTCGAAAGAATTGACTGGAAGGAAAGTAGAACTCGACGAGGTTGTCGAACCTTCTCTCAAAATTGCGAGTAGCGCAGCACCGGAAGAAGTTCCTGTGGTGCCTGCACCAATTAGAGAGGAAGCTAATGATGATGATCATGAAACTTCGGTCGAAGTTGCTACAGAGCCTCGCAGGTCAACGAGAACTCGTACCACTCTAGATTGGTATGATCCCGTTATGAGTGTCATGTTGGTGGACAACACCGATGACCCTGAGACATATGAGGAAGCGATGATGAGCCCAGATTCCAATAAATGGCAGGAAGCCATGAAATCCGAGATTGGATCCATGTACAAAAACCAAGTATGGACTTTGGTGGACTTACCGGATGGCCGGAAGGCTGTCGAGAACAAATGGATCTTCAAGAAGAAAACAGATGCTGATGGTAATGTAACTGTCTATAAAGCTCGACTTGTCGCAAAAGGGTTTCGACAAATTCAAGGAGTTGACTACGATGAGACTTTCTCACCGAGCAAGCTAAAGTCTGTAAGGATTATGTTAGCAATCGCTGCATATTACGATTATGAGATATGGCAGATGGATGTCAAAACAGCATTCCTCAATGGTGACATTGATGAAGAGTTGTATATGATGCAACCCAAAGGTTTTGTCGATCCTAAAGATGCTAACAAGGTATGCAAACTTCAACGGTCCATCTATGGATTGAAGCAAGCATCCCGAAGTTGGAATCAATGTTTTGATAAGGTAATCAAAAGTTTTGGTTTTATACAAACTTATGGAGAAGCTTGTATTTACAAGAAAGTGAGTGGGAGCTCTGTAGCATTCTTAATACTATATGTGGATGACATATTGTTGATTGGGAATGATGTAGACCTTCTTAATAGTGTCAAAGAATATTTGAATAATAGTTTTTCAATGAAGGATCTTGGCAAGCGACTTACATATTAGGCATAAAGATTTATAGAGATAGATCAAACGCCAAATATCATTGTCACAAAGTACATATTTGGACAAAGTTCTAAAGAGGTTTGGAATGGAAGATAGCAAGAAAGGGTTCTTGCCCATGTTGCCCAATACGACCTTGAGTAAAACTCAAAGTCCGACATCGGCAGAAGATAGAGAAAGGATGAGTAAGACTCCCTATGCCTCAGCCATAGGATCTCTAATGTATGCCATGCTATGTACTAGACCCGACATTGCATATGCTGTTAGTTTGACTAGCAGATATCAAAGTGATCCAGGAGTGGATCATTGGACAACGGTCAAAAACATCCTTAAGTACTTGAGAAGAACTAAGGATATGGTTCTTTCTTATGGAGGTGATGAGCTCGTTGTTAATGCTTACACCGACGCTTAGTTGGAACACCGATCCGGATGATTCTAAATCACAACTGGATACGTATTTATTTTGAATGGTGTAGTTAGCTGGAGGAGTGCAAAGCAAAGCGTTGTGGCGAGATCTTCAACTGAATCGGAATACATGGCTGCTTGGAGGCTTCACAAGAAGCGATATGGATGAAAGAGTTCATTACAGCTGGGTGTGGTTCCTAGTGCGCTGGACCCAATGTCTATCTACTGTGATAACATGGGCGCCATAGCCAATGCGCAAGAACCAAGGTCACACAAGAAGCTGAAGCACATCAAGCTACGTTTTCACGCTATTCGAGAACATATCCAAGATGGGGATATAAAGATTTGCAAAGTACACACAGATCTGAATGTGGCAGATCTGTTGACTAAACCTCTCCCGAGGGCAAAACATGACCAACACCAAACTGCCATGGGTGTTCGGTATATTACCATGTAATCTAGATTAGATGACTCTAGTGCAAGTGGGAGACTGTTGGAGATATGCCCTAGAGGCAATAATAAATATAGTTATTATTATATCTTTGTGTTTATGATAAATGTTTACATTCATGCTATAATAGTATTAACAAGGAAACATTAATACTTGTGTGATTTGTAAACTTAATTTGAAGTCCCTAGTAAAGCCTCTGTATAATACTAGCTTGTTGGTTAATAGATGATTGTGGTTTCCCTATCATGAACATTGAGATGTTATTAACAACAAGATCATATCGTTAGGAGAATGATATGGTGGACATACTCCTATAGATAAGCGTAGCATAAAGATCAAGTCATTTTAATAGTTCAATTGCTATATGCTTTCTGATACATAGTTATCTAATTCCTTCGACCATGAGATCATGCATATCACCTTTGCCGGATGGATGCTTTGATGACATCAAACACCACACCGTAACTGGGTGGTTATAAAGGTGTCATTGAGTGTTCAGAAAGTATTGGTTGAAACACATGGATCAAGAGTGGGATTTGTCCATCCATATGACGGATAGATATACTCTGGGCCCTCTCGGTGAAATGTCATCCAATTAGCTTGCAAGCATGTGACTGGCTCACAAGGGATCACATATCACGGGAACGAGAAAAGAGTACTTATCAGTAACGAGTACTTATCAGAAAAGAGTACTTATCGTAAAAGAGTAAAGAGTACTTATCGGTGAAATGTCATCCAATTAGCTTGCAAGCATGTAACGAGTACTTATCAAAACGAGAAAAGAGTACTTATCAGAAAAGAGTACTGGATCACAATTAGCTTGAACTAGGTATGCAGAGATACCGACGATCATAACCTCGGATAAGTAAACTATCGTGAGACAAAGGGAAATTGATATCGTATGTAAGTGGTTCATTCGATCGCAAAGTAATCGTAGAAATATGTGGGAGCCATATGAATTTCCAGATTCCTCTATTGGTTATTGATCGGAGAAGTGTCTCGATCATGTCCGCATAATTCACGAACCGTAGGGAGACACACTTAAGGATTCGACGTTGTTTGAGTAGTTATGGAATGATGAGAAAGAGTCCGAATGTTGTTCGGAGTCTCGAATGGGATTCAGGATATCACGAGGAGATCCGGAATGGTCCGGAGAATAAGATTCATATAAGGAAAGTCCCGTTTCGGAGTTGGGGAATGGTTCCGATGTTTTCATCGGGAACATTCTAGAAGGTTCCGGAATGTCCGGCACTCCGGAGGGGGAAGGGTACATGAATGTGTCATTGTAAGTTGGAATTATTGCATCATGTACTAGGTGTCTTTGCTATGCAAAATAAAGGGTTTATTTAAATCCTAATTTGAAAAGTCAAACGGCTAGTTTGAAAGTCAAACGGCAAGTTTTGGAAAGAGGAGGAGGAGTGGGAAACCGAGTTGGGAGGATTCCTCCTCCAACCGCCCACCTCCAAGCCGAGTTGGGGAGGGACTCCTCCTTGGCCGCGCCTCCCACCTATAAAGGGAGGGCAGGCTGCCCTCCTAGCACACAAGTACCTCTCCTCCAAAACCCTAGATTGGCGCCACCACCTCCTGCCGCCACCTCCCGAGGTTGCCCTAGCCCGACTTGGGGTGCCCCAAACCCTAGCCCGGCTCTAGCACCTCCTCCTTGGTGTATCTAAAACCTAGATCGCGAGAGCCCTCTCATACTCCACCATACTGCCCGGCTTAAGGCGAAGCCTGCGAGATCTCCCTCTACTTCGGTACCACGCCGTTGCCTTTAGGAATCGCGAGGAGAGTGCTACAACCTCCGCTGCCTGCTGGAACAAGGAGAGGAAGGTCTTCGTCGAACGATGTGACCGACTGCTGGAGCGCTACTTGAACAGGCGCGGAAGGATCGTCTACGCGATCTTGAGATCGGAAAGAGTACGACTACATCACCCACGAGAATCTGCTCTCGTTAAACACTTTGGAATCTTCGAGGGTGAGTTATTCCATCGACTCGTTGCTACAATCTAGTAGATAGATCTTGGCTTGTTTGTTTGTATGCGGTAGAAATTTTTTGTTTTCCATGCTACGAAACCCTTCAATAACACACATGCAATGACACCGGTGGATCCATGTGTGGTCTGTGAGAAGGACACACGTGCAATGACACTGGTGGATCCACGTGTGGTTCGTGAGAAGAACACACATGCAATGACACTGGTGGATCCATGTGTGGTCTATGGGAAGAACACACATGCAATGACACTGGTGATATGTGGTTTGTGAATAGAACAGCCATGCAATATCTCTAACTGTGGTTCATGAAAAGAGCAGACATGCAATGACACTGGTGGATCCATGTGTGGTTAATGAGAAGAACACACATGCAATGACACTAGGTGTGGTTCATGATATGGTTTGTGAGAAGAACACACATAGATGACACACATGCAATGACACTAGTGGATCCAAATGTGGTCTGTGAAAAGAACACACATGCAATGACACTAGTGGATCCATGTGTGGTTCATGGGAAGAACACACATGCAATGACACTGGTGGATCCATGTGTGGTCTCTGTGAAGAACACACATGCAATTACACTGGTGATATGTGGTTTTTCAAAAGAACAAACATGCAATGACTCTAACTGTGGTTCATGAACAGAGCAGACATGCAGTGACACTGGTGGATCCATGTGTGGTTAATGAGAAGAACACACATGCAATGACACTAGGTGTGGTTCATGATATGGTTTGGGAGAAGAACACACATGCAATGACACTGGTGATATGTGGTTTGTAAGATGAACACACATGCAATGACTCTAACTGTGGTTCATGAAAAGAGCAGACATGTGATGACTCTAACTGTGGTTAATGAAAAGAGCAGACATGCAATGACACTGGTGGATCCATGTGTGGTTAATGAGAAGAACACACATGCAATGACTCTATCTGTGGTTCATGAGAAGAACACACATGCAATGACTCTAACTATGGTTCATGAAAAGAGCATACATGCGATGACACCGGTGGACTCTAGCTGTGGTCTATGAGAGGAACACACATGCAATGACACCGGTGGATTCTTACGTGGTTTGTGTAAAGAACACGCATGCAATGACACTGGTGGATCCATATGTGGTTTGTGAGAAGGACGCACATGCAATGTCACTGGTGGATCCATGTGTGGTTCATGGGAAGAACACACATGGAATGACACTGGTGGATCCTTGTGTGGTCTATGGGAAGAACACACATGCAATGACACTGGTGATATGTGGTTTGTGAAAATAACAGACATGCAATGACTCTAACTGTGGTTAATAAAAAGAGTAGACATGCAATGACACTGGTGGATCCATGTGTGGATAATGAGAAGAACACACATGCAATGACACTGGGTGTGGTTCATGATATGGTTTATGAGAAGAACACACATGCAATGACTCTAACTATGGTTCATGAACAGAGAAGACATGCGATGACACCGGTGGATCCATGTGTGGTTAATGAGAAGAACACACATGCAATGACATTGGGTGTGGTTCATGATATGGTTTGTGAGAAGAACACACATGCAATGACTCTAGCTGTGGTTCATGAGAAGAACAGACAGGCAATGACTCTAATAGTGGTTCATGAAAAGAGCAAGCATGCGATGAGACCGGTGGATCTAGCTATTGTCTATGCGAGGAACACAAATGCAATGACTCTAACTGTGGTTCATGAAAAGAGCAGACATGCGATGGCACTGGTGGATCCATATGTGGTCTATGAGAGGAACACACATGCAATGACACCGGTGGATCCTTTCGTGGTCTGTGAAAAGAACACACATGCAATGACACTGGTGGATCCATGTGTGGTCTGTGGGAAGAACACAAATGCAATGACACTGGTGGATCAATATGTGGTTTGTGAGAAGGACACACATGCAATGACACTGGTGGATCCATGTGTGGTCTGTGGGAAGAACACACATGCAATGACACTGGTGATATGTGGTTTGTGAATAGAACAGCCATGCAATATCTCTAACTGTGGTTCATGAAAAGAGTAGGCATGCAATGACACTGGTGGATCCATGTGTGGTTAATGAGAAGAACACACATGCAATGACACTGGGTGTGGTTCATGATATGGTTTGTGAGAAGAACACACATGCAATCACTCTAGCTGTGGTTCATGAGAAGAACACACATGCAATGACTCTAACCGTGGTTCATGAAAAGAGAAGACATGTGATGACACCGGTGGATCTATGTGTGGTCTATGAGAGGAACACATATGCGATGACACCGGTGGATCCTTACGTGGTTTGTGAAAAGAACACACATGCAATGACACTGGTGGATCCTTACGCGGTTTGTGAGAAGGACCCACATGCAATGACACTAGTGGATCCATATGTGGTTCATGGTAAGGACACACATGCAATGACACTGGTGGATCCATGTGTGGTCTGTGGGAAGAACACACATGCAATGGCACTGGTGATATGTGGTTTGTGAAAAGATCAGACATGCAATGACTCTAACTGTGGTTGATGAAAAGAGCAGACATGCAGTGACACTGGTGGATCCATGTGTGGTTAATGAGAAGAACACAAATGCAATGACACTAGGTGTGGTTCATGATATGGTTTGTGAGAAGAACACACATGCAATGACTCTAGCTGTGGTTCATGAGAAGAACACACATGCAATGACTCTAACTGTGGTTCATGAAAAGAGCAGACATGCGATGACACCGGTGGATCCATGTGTGGTCTATGAGAGGAACACACATGCAATGAATCTAGCTGTGGTTCATGAGAAGAACATACATGCAATGACTCTAACTGTGGTTCATGAAAAGAGCAGACATGCGATGACAACGGTGGATCCATGTGTGGTCTATGAGAGGAACACACATGCAATGACTCTAGCTGTGGTTCATGAGAATAACACACATGCAATGACACTGGTGGATCCAAATGTGGTCTTTGAAAAGAACACACATGCAATGAAACTGGTGGATCCATGTGTAGTTCATGGGAAGAACACACATGCAATGACACTGGTGGATCCATGTGTGGTATGTGGGAAGAACACACATGCAATGACACTGGTGATATGTGGTTTCTGAAAAGAACAGACATGCAATGACTCTAACTGTGGTTCATGAAAAGAGCAGACATGCAATGACACTGGTGGATCCATGTGTGGTTAATGAGAAGAACACACATGCAATGACACTAGGTGTGGTTCAGGATATGGTTTGGGAGAAGAACACACATCCACTGAGACTGGTGATATGTGGTTTGTGAGAAGAACACACATGCAATGACTCTAACTGTGGTTCATGAAAAGAGCAGACATGCGATGACTCTAACTGTGGTTAATGAAAAGAGCAGACATACAATGACACTGGTGGATCCATGTGTGGTTAATGAGAAGAACACACATGCAATGACTCTAGCTGTGATTCTTGAGAAGAACACACATCCAATGACTCTAACTGTGGCTCATGAAAAGAGTATACATGCGATGACACCGGTGGACTCTACTTGTGGTCTATGAGAGGAACACACATGCAATGACATCGGTGGATCCTTACGTGGTTTGTGAAAAGAACACACATGCAATGACACTGGTGGATCCATATGTGGTTTGTGAGAAGGACACACATGCAATGTCACTGGTGGATCCATGTGTGGTTCATGGGAAGAACACACATGGAATGACACTAGTGGATCCTTGTGTGGTATGTGGGAAGAACACACATGCAATGACACTGGTGATATGTGGTTTGTGAAAAGAACAGAGATGCAATGACTCTAAATAATGGTTAATGAAAAGAGCAAACATGCAATGACACTTGTGGATCCATGTGTGGTTAATGAGAAGAACACACATGCAATGACACTGGGTGTGGTTCATGATATGGTTTATGAGAAGAATACACTTGCAATGACTCTAGCTGTGGTTCATTAAAAGAGCAGACATCCGATGACTCTAACTATGGTTAATGAAAAGAGCAGACATGCAATGACACTAGTGGATCCATCTGTGGTATATGAGAGGAACACACATGCAATGAATCTAACTGTGGTTCATGAAAAGAGTAGACATGCGACGACACTGGTGGATCCATGTGTGGTCTTTGAGAGGAACACACATGCGATGACACCGGTGGATCCTTAAGTGGTTTGTGACAAGAACACACATGCAATGACACTGGTGGATCCTTACGTGTTTTGTGAGGAGGACACACATGCAATGACACTGGTGGATCCATATGTGGTTCATGGGAAGGACACACAAGCAATTACACTGGTGGATCCATGTGTGGTATGTGGGAAGAACACACATGCAATGACACTGGTGATATGTGGTTTGTGAATAGAACAGCCATGCAATATCTCTAACTGTGGTTCATGAAAAGAGCAGGCATGAAATGACACTGGTGGATCCATGTGTGGTTAATGAGAAGAACACACATGCAATGACACTGGGTGTGGTTCATGATATGGTTTGTGAGAAGAACACACATGCAATGACTAGCTGTGGTTCATGAGGAGAACACACATGCAATGACTCTAACCGTGGTTCATGAAAAGAGAAGACATGCGATGAAACCGGTGGATCTATGTGTGGTCTATGAGAGGAACACATATGCGATGACACCGGTGGATCCTTACGTGGTTTGTGAAAAGAACACACATGCAATGACACTGGTGGATCCTTACGCGGTTTGTGAGAAGGACCCACATGCAATGACACTACTGGATCCATATGTGGTTCATGGTAAGGACACACATGCAATGACACTGGTGGATCCATGTGTGGTCTGTGGGAAGAACACACATGCAATGACACTGGTGATATGTGGTTTGTGAAAAGATCAGACATGCAATGACTCTAACTGTGGTTGATGAAAAGAGCAGACATGCAATGACACTGGTGGATCCATGTGTGGTTAATGAGAAGAACACAAATGCAATGACACTAGGTGTGGTTCATGATATGGTTTGTGAGAAGAACACACATGTAATGACTCTAGCTGTGGTTCATGAGAAGAACACACATGCAATGACTCTAACTGTGGTTCATGAAAAGAGCAGACATGCGATGACACCGGTGGATCCATGTGTGGTCTATGAGAGGAACACACATGCAATGAATCTAGCTGTGGTTCATGAGAAGAACATACATGCAATGACTCTAACTGTGGTTCATGAAAAGAGCAGACATGCGATGACAACGGTGGATCCATGTGTGGTCTGTGAGAGGAACACACATGCAATGACTCTAGCTGTGGTTCATGAGAATAACACACATGCAATGACACTGGTGGATCCAAATGTGGTCTTTGAAAAGAACACACATGCAATGAAACTGGTGGATCCATGTGTGGTTCATGGGAAGAACACACATGCAATGACACTGGTGGATCCATGTGTCGTATGTGGGAAGAACACACATGCAATGACACTGGTGATATGTGGTTTCTGAAAAGAACAGACATGCAATGACTCTAACTGTGGTTCATGAAAAGAGCAGACATGCAATGACACTGGTGGATCCATGTGTGGTTAATGAGAAGAACACACATGCAATGACACTAGGTGTGGTTCAGGATATGGTTTGGGAGAATAACACACATCCACTGACACTGGTGATATATGGTTTGTGAGACGAACACACATGCAATGACTCTAACTGTGGTTCATGAAAAGACCAGACATGCGATGACTCTAACTGTGGTTAATGAGAAGAACACACATGCAATGACTCTAGCTGTGGTTCATGAGAAGAACACACATGCAATAACTGTGGCTCATGAAAAGAGTATACATGCAATGACACCGGTGGACTCTAGTTGTGGTCTATGAGAGGAACACACATGCAATGACATCGGTGGATCCTTACGTGGTTTGTGAAAAGAACACACATGCAATGACACTGGTGGATCCATATGTGGTTTGTGAGAAGGACACACATGCAATGTCACTGGTGGATCGATGTGTGGTTCATGGGAAGAACACACATGGAATGACACTGGTGGATCCTTGTGTGGTATGTGGGAAGAACACACATGCAATGACACTGGTGATATGTGGTTTGTGAAAAGAATAGAGATGCAATGACTCTAACTATGGTTAATGAAAAGAGCAAACATGCAATGACACTTGTGGATCCATGTGTGGTTAATGAGAAGAACACACATGCAATGACACTGGGTGTGTCTAGCTGTGGTTCATTAAAAGAGCAGACATCCAATGACTCTAACTATGGTTAATGAAAAGAGCAGACAAATAATGACACTAGTGGATCCATCTGTGGTATATGAGAGGAACACACATGCAATGAATCTAACTGTGGTTCATGAAAAGAGTAGACATGCGACGACACTGGTGGATCCATGTGTGGTCTATGAGAGGAACACACATGCAATGACACCGGTGGATCCTTACATGCTTTGTGAGAAGAACACACATGCAATGACACTGGTGGATCCATGTGTGGTCTGTGGGAAGAACACACATGCAATGACACTAGTGGATCCATATGTGGTTTGTGAGAAGGGCACACATGCAATGACACTGGTGGATCCATGTGTTGTCTGTGGGAAGAACACACATGAAATGACACTGGTGATATGTGGTTTGTGAAAAGAGCAGACATGCAATGACACTGGTGGATCCATGTGTGGTTAATGAGAAGAACACACATGCAATGACACTGGGTGTGGTTCATGATATGGTTTGTGACAACAACACACATGCAATGACTCTAGATGTGGTTCATGTGAAGTACACACATGCAATGACACTAAATGTGGTTCATGAAAAGAGCAGACATGCAATGACACCGGTGGATACATGTGTGGTCTATGAGAGGAACACACATGCGATGACACCGGTGGATCCATGTGTGGTCTATGAGAAGAACACACATGCAATGACACCGGTGGATCCTTACGTGGTTTGTGAGAAGAACACACATGCAATGACACTGGTGGATCCATATGTGGTTCATGGGAAGGACACACATGCAATGACAATGGCGTATCCATGTGTGGTCTGTGGGAAGAACACACATGCAATGACAGTGGTGATATGTGTTTTGTGAAAAGAACAGACATGCAATGACTCTAACTGTGGTTCATGAAAAGAGCAGACATGCAATGACACTGGTGGATCCATGTGTGGTTAATGAGAAGAACACACATGCAATGACACTGGGTGTGGTTCATGATATGGTTTGTGAGAATAACACACATGCAATGACTCTAGCTGTGGTTCATGAGAAGTACACACATGCAATGACTCTAACCGTCAATCATGAAAAGAGCAGACATGCGATGACACTGGTGGATCCATGTGTGGTTAATGAGAAGAACACACATGCAATGACACTGGATGTGGTTCATGATATGGTTTGTGAGAAGAACACACATGCAATGACTCTAACTATGGTTCATGAAAAGAGCAGACATGCGATGACTCTAATTGTGGTTCATGAAAAGAGCAGACATGCGATGACACCGGTGGATCCACATGTGGTCTATGAGAGGAACACACATGCAATGACACCGGTGGATCCTTACATGATCTGTGAAAAGAACACACATGCAATGACGCTGGTGGATCCATGTGTGGTCTGTGGGAACAACACTCATGCAATGACACTGGTGGATCCATATGTGGTTTGTGAGAAGGACACACATGCAATGACACTGGTGGATCCATGTGTGGTCTCTGGGAAGAACACACATGCAATGACACTAGTGGATCCATATGTGGTTTGTGAGAAGGGCACACATGCAATGACACTGGTGGATCCATGTGTTGTCTGTGGGAAGAACACACATGAAATGACACTGGTGATATGTGGTTTGTGAAAAGAGCATACATGCAATGACACTGGTGGATCCATGTGTGGTTAATGAGAAGAACACACATGCAATGACACTGGGTGTGGTTCATGATATGGTTTGTGAGAACAACACACATGCAATGACTCTAGATGTGGTTCATGAGAAGTACACACATGCAATGACACTAAATGTGGTTCATGAAAAGAGCAGACATGCGATGACACCGGTGGATACATGTGTGGTCTATGAGATGAACACACGTGCGATGACACCGGTGGATCCATGTGTGGTCTATGAGAAGAACACACATGCAATGACACCGGTGGATCCTTACGTGGTTTGTGAGAAGAACACACATGCAATGACACTGGTGGATCCATATGTGGTTCATGGGAAGGACACACATGCAATGACAATGGCGTATCCATGTGTGGTCTGTGGGAAGAACACACTTGCAATGACAGTGGTGATATGTGTTTTGTGAAAAGAACAGACATGCAATGACTCTATCTTTGGTTCATGAAAAGAGCAGACATGCAGTGACACTGGTGGATCCATGTGTGGTTAATGAGAAGAACACACATGCAATGACACTCGGTGTGGTTCATGATATGGTTTGTGAGAAGAACACACATGCAATGACTCTAGCTGTGGTTCATTAGAAGAACACACATGCAATGACTCTAACCGTCGATCATGAAAAGAGCAGACATGCGATGACACTGGTGGATCCATGTGTGGTTAATGAGAAGAACACACATGCAATGACACTGGGTGTGGTTCATGATATGGTTTGTGAGAAGAACACACATGCAATGACTCTAACTATGGTTCATGAAAAGAGCAGACATGCGATGACTCTAATTATGGTTCATGAAAAGAGCAGACATGCGATGACACCGGTGGATCCATATGTGGTCTATGAGAGGAACACACATGCAATGACACCGGTGGATCCTTACATGCTCTGTGAAAAGAAAACACATGCAATGACACTGGTGGATCCATGTGTGGTCTGTGGGAAGAACACTCATGCAATGACACTTGTGGATCCATATGTGGTTTGTGAGAAGGACACACATGCAATGACACTGGTGGATCCATGTGTGGTCTGTGGGAAGAACACACATGCAATGACACTGGTGATATGTAGTTTTTGAAAAGAACAGACATGCAATAACTCTAATTGTGGTTCATGACAAGAGTAGACATGCAATGACACTGGTGGATCCATGTGTGGTTAATGAGGAGAACACACATGCAATGACACTGTGTGTAGTTCATGATATGGTTTGTGAGAAGAACACACATGCGATAATTCTAGCTATGGTCCATGAGAGGAACACACATGCAATGACTCTAACTGTGGTTCATGAAAAGAGCAGACATGCGATGACATAGGTGGATCCATGTGTGGTCTATGAGAGGAACCAACATGCAATGACACCGGTGGATCCTTACGTGGTTTGTGAGAAGAACACACATGCAATGACACTGGTGGATCCATGTGTGGTATCTGAGAAGGACACACATGCAATGACACAGGTGGATCCATGTGTGGTTTGTGAGAAGGACACACATGCAATGACACTGGTGGATCCATGTGTGGTCTGTGGGAAGAACACACATGCAATGACACTGGTGATATGTGGTTTGTGAAAAGAATAGACATGCAAAGACTCTAACTATGGTTCATGAAAAGAGCAGACATGCAATGACACTGGTGGATCCATGTGTGGTTAATGAGAAGAACACACAAGCAATGACACTGGGTGTTGTTCATGATATGGTTTGTGAGAAGAACACACATGCAATGATTCCAGCTGTGGTTCAAGAGAAGAACACACATGCAATGACTCTAACTGTGGTTCATGAAAAGATCAGACATGCGATGACACTAGTGGATCCATGTGTGGTCTATGAGAAGAACACACATGCCATGACACTGGTTGGTCCTTACGTGGTTTGTGAGGAGAACACTCATGCAATGACACTGGTGGATCCATATGTGGTTCATGGGAAGGACACACATGGAATGACACTGGTGGATCCATGTGTGGTCTGTGGGAAGAACACACATGAAGTGACACTGGTGATATGTGTTTTGTGAAAAGAACAGAGATGCAATGACTCTAACTATGGTTCATGAAAAGAGCAGATATGCAATGACACTGGTGGATCCATGTGTGGTTAATGACAAGAACACACATGCAATGACACTGTGTGTGGTTCATGATATGGTTTGTGAGAAGAACACACATGCAATGACTCTAGCTGTGGTTCATGAGAAGAACACACATGCAATAACTCTAACTGTGGTTCATGAAAAGAGCAGACATGCGATGACACCGGTGGATCCATGTGTGGTCTATGAGAAGAACACACATGCGATGACTCTACCTATGGTTCATGAGAAGAACACACATGCAGTGACTCTAACTGTGATTCATGAAAAGAGCAGACATGCGATGACACCGGTGGATCCATGTGTGGTCTATGAGAGGAACACACATGTAATGACTCTAACTGTGGTTAATGAAAAGAGCATACATGCAATGACACTGGTGGATCCATGTGAGGTTAATGAGAAGAACACACATGCAATGGCACTGGGTGTGGTTCATGATATGGTTTGTGAGAAGAACACACATGCAATGACTCTAGCTGTGGTTCATGAGAAGAACACACATGCAATGACTCTAACTGTGGTTCATGAAAAGAGCAGACATGCGATCACACCGGTGGACTCTAGCTGTGGTCTATGAGAGGAACACACATTTAATGACACCGGTGGATCCTTACTTGGTTTGTGAAAAGAACACACATGCAATGACACTGGTGGATCCATATGTGGTTTGTGAGAAGGACACACATGTAATTACACTGGTGGATCCATGTGTGGTTCATGGGAAGAACACACATGCAATGACACTCGTGGATCCATGTCTGGTCTGTGGGAAGAACACACATGCAATGACACTCGTGGATCCATGTCTGGTCTGTGAAAAGAACAGACATGCAATGACTCTAGCTATGGTTCATGACAAGAGCAGACATGCAATGACACTGTTGGATCCATGTGTGGTTAATGAGAGGAACACACATGCAATGACACTGGGTGTGGTTCATGATATGGTTTGTGAGAAGAACACACATGCAATAAATCTAGATGTGGTTCATGAAAAGAGCAGACATGCGATGAATCTAACTGTGGTTAATGAAAAGAGCATACATGTAATGACACTGGTGGATCCATGTGTGGTATATGAGAGGAACACACATGCAATGACGCTAACAGTGGTTCATGAAAAGAGTAGACATGCGATGACACCGGTGGATCCATGTGTGGTCTATGAGAGGAACACACATGCAATGACACCGGTGGATCCTTACGTGGTTTGTGATAAGAACACACATGCAATGGCACTGGTGGATCCATATGTGGTCTGTGGGAAGAACACACATACAATGACACTGGTGGATCCATATGTGGTTTGTGAGAAGGACACACATGCAATGACACTGGTGGATCTATGTGTGGTCTGTGGGACGAACACACATGCAATGACACTGGTGATATGTGGTTTGTGAAAAGAACAGACATGAAATGACTCTAACTGTGGTTCATGAAAAGAGAAGACATGCAATGACACTGGTAGATCCATGTGCGGTTAATGAGAAGAACACACATGCAATGACACTTGGTGTGGTTCATGATATGGTTTGTGAGAAGAACACACGTGCAATGATTCGAGCTATGGTTCATGAGAAGAACACATATGCAATGAATCTAACTATGGTTCATGAAAAGAGAAGATATGCGATGACACCGGTGGATCCATGTGTGGTCTATGAGAGGAACACAGATGCGATGACACCGGTGGATCCATGTGTGGTCTATGAGACGAACACACATGCAATGACACCGGTGGATCCTTACGTGGTTTGTGAGAAGAACACACATGCAATGACACTGGTGGATCCATATGTAGTTCATGGGAAGGACACACATGCAATGACACTGGTGGAACCATGTGTGGTCTGTGGGAAGAACACACATGCAATGACACTGGTGATACGTGTTTTGTGGAAAGAACAGACATGCAATGACTCTAACTGTGGTTCATGAAAAGAGAAGATATGCAATGACACTGGTGGATCCATGTGTGCTTAATGAGAAGAACTCACATGCAATGACACTGGGTGTGGTTCATGATATGGTTTGTGAGAAGAACACCATGCAATGACTCTAGATGTGCTTCATGAGAAGAACACATATGCAATGACTCTAACTGTGGTTCATGAAAAGAGCAGACATGCGATGACACTGGTGGATCCATGTGGGGTTAATGAGAAGAACACACATGCAATGCACGGGGTGTGGTTCATGATATGGTTTGTGAGAAGAACACACATGCAATGACTCTAACTGTGGTTCATGAAAAGAGTACACATGCGATGACTCTAACTGTGGTTCATGAAAAGAGCAGACATGCGATGACACCGGTGGATCCATATGTGGTCTATGAGAGGAACACACATGCAATGACACCGGTGGATCCTTACGTGGTTTGTGAGAAGAACACACATGCAATGACACTGGTGGATCCATGTGTGGTTTGTGGGAAGAACACACATGCAATGACACTTGTGGATCCATATGTGGTTTGTGAGAAGGACACACATGCAATGACACTGGTGGATCCATGTGTGGTCTGTGGGAAGAACACACATGCAATGACACTGGTGATATGTGGTTTGTGAAAAGAACAGACATGCAATGACTCTAACTGTGGTTCATGAAAAGAGCAGACATGCGATGACACTGTTGGATCCATGTGGGGTTAATGAGAAGAACACACATGCAATGCACGGGGTGTGGTTCATGATATGGTTTGTGATAAGAACACACATGCAATGACGCTTGTGGATCCATGTGTGGTCTGTAGGAAGAACACACATGCAATGACACTGGTGATATGTGGTTTGTGAAAAGAACAGACATACAATGACTCTAACTGTGGTTCATGACAAGAGCAGACATGCAATCACACTGCTGGATCCATGTGTGGTTGATGAGAAGAACGCACATGCAATGACATTGGGTGTGGTTCATGATATGGTTTGTGAGAAGAACACACATGCAATGAGTCTAGCTATATTCTATCAGAGGAACACACATGCAATGACTCTAACTGTGGTTCCTGAAAAGAGCAGACATGCGATGACACCGGTGGATCCATGTGTGGTCTATGAGAGGAGCACACATGCGATGACACCGGTGGATCCATATGTGGTCTATGAGAGGAACACACATGCAATGACACCGGTGGATCCTTATGTGGTCTGTGAAAAGAACACACATGCAATGACACTGGTGGATCCATGTGTGGTCTGTGGGAAGAACACACATGCAATGACACTACTGGATCCATATGTGGTTTGTGAGAAGGACACACATGCAATTACACTAGTGGATCCATGTGTGGTCTGTGGGAAGAACACACATGCAATGACACTGGTGATTTGTGGTTTGTGAAAAGAACAGACATGCAATGACTCTAGCTATGGTTCATGACAAGAGCAGACATGCAATGACACTGTTGGATCCATGTGTGGTTAATGAGAAGAACACACATGCAATGACACTGGGTGTGGTTCATGATATGGTTTGTGAGAAGAACACACATGCAATGACTCTAGTTGTGGTCTATGATAGGAACACACATGAAATAACTCTAACTGTGGTTCGTGAAAAGAGCAGACATGCGATGACACTGGTGGATCCATGTGTGGTCTATGAGAGGAACACACATGCAATGACTCTAGCTATGGTTCATGAGAAGAACACACATGAAGTGACTCTAACTGTGGTTCATGAAAAGATCAGACATGCAATGACACCGGTGGATCCATGTGTGGTCTATGAGAGGAACACGTATGTAATGACTCTAACTGTGGTTCATGAAAAGAGCAGATATGCAATGGCACTGGGTGTGGTTCATGATGGGTTAATGAGAAGAACACACATGCAATGACACTGGGTGTGGTTCATGATATGGTTTGTGAGAAGAACACACATGCAATGACTCTAGCTGTGGTTCATGAAAAGAGCAGACATGCAATGACTCTAACTTTGGTTAATGAAAAGAGCAGACATGCAATGACACTGGTGGATCCATGTGTGGTCTATGAGAGGAACACACATGCAATGACTCTAACAGTGGTTCATGAAAAGAGCAGACATGCGATGACACCGGTGGATCCATGTGTGGTCTATGAGAGGAACACACATGCAATGACACCGGTGGATCCTTACGTGGTTTGTGAGAAGAACAAACATGCAATGACACTGGTGGATCCATATGTGGTCTGTGGGAAGAACACACATGCAATGACACTGGTGGATACATATGTTGTTTGTGAGAAGGACACACATGTAATGACACTGGTGGATCCATGTGTGGTGTGTGGGACGAACACACATGCAATGACACTGGTGATATGTGGTTTGTGAAAGAACCGATATGCAATGACTCTAACTGTGGTTCATGAAAAGAGCAGACATGCAATGACACTGGTGGATCCATGTGTGATTAATGAGAAAAACACAGATGCAATGACCCTTGGTGTGGTTCATGATATGATTTATGAGAAGAACACACATGCAATGATTCGAGCTATGGTTCATGAGAAGAACACACATGCAATGACTCTAACTGTGGTTCATGAAAAGAGCAGACATGCGATGACACCGGTGGATCCATGAGTGGTCTATGAGAAGAACACACATGCAATGACACCGGTGGATCCTTACGTGGTTTGTGAGAAGAACACACATGCAATAACACTGGTGGATCCATATGTAGTTCATGGGAAGGACACACATGCAATGGCACTGGTGGATCCATGTGTGGTCTATGGGAAGAACACACATGCAATGACACTGGTGATATGTGTTTTGTGAAAAGAAAAGACATACAATGACTCTAACTGTGGTTCATGAAAAGAGCAGATATGCAATGACACTGGTGGATCCATGTGTGGTTAGTGAGAAGAACACACATGCAATGACACTGGTGTGGTTCATGATATGGTTTGTGAGAAGAACACACATGCAATGACTCTAACTGTGGTTCATGAAAAGAGCAGACATGCGATGACACTGGTGGATCCATGTGTGGTTAATGATAAGAACACACATGCAACGACACTGGGTGTGGTTCATGATATGGTTTGTGAGAAGAACACATATGCAATGAATCTAACTGTGGTTCTTGAAAAGAGCAGACATGCGATGACTCTAACTATGGTTCATGAAAAGAGCAGACATGCGATGACACCGGTGGACCCATATGTGGTCTATGAGAGGAACACACATGCAATGACACCGGTGGATCCATACGTGGTCTATGAAAAGAACACACATGCAATGACACTGGTGGATCCATGTGTGGTCTGTGGGAAGAACACACATGCAATGACACTTGTGGATCCATATGTGGTTTGTGAGAAGTACACACATGCAATGACACTGGTGGATCCATGTGTGGTCTGTGGGAAGAACACACATGCAATGACACTGGTGATATGTGGTTTGTGAAAAGAACAGACATACAATGACTCTAACTGTGGTTCATGACAAGAGCAGACATGCAATGACACTGTTGGATCCATGTGTGGTTAATGAGAAGAACACACATTGAATGACACTGGCTGTGGTTCATGTGATGGTTTGTGAGAAGAACACACATGCAATGACGCTTGTGGATCCATGTGTGGTCTGTAGGAAGAACACACATGCAATGACACTGGTGATATGTGGTTTGTGAAAAGAACAGACATACAATGACTCTAACTGTGGTTCATGACAAGAGCAGACATGCAATCACACTGCTGGATCCATGTGTGGTTGATGAGAAGAACGCACATGCAATGACATTGGGTGTGGTTCATGATATGGTTTGTGAGAAGAACACACATGCAATGAGTCTAGCTATATTCTATCAGAGGAACACACATGCAATGACTCTAACTGTGGTTCATGAAAAGAGCAGACATGCGATGACACCGGTGGATCCATGTGTGGTCTATGAGAGGAACACACATGCAATGACACCGGTGGATCCTTACATGGTCTGTGAGAATAACACACATGCAATGACCCTGGTGGATCCATATGTGGTCTGTGAAAAGAGCACACATGCAATAACACTGGTGGATCCATGTGTGGTTCATGGTAAGAACACACATGCAATGACACTGGTGGATCCATGAGTTGTCTGTGGGAAGAACACACATGCAATGACACTGGTGATATGTGATTTTTGAAAAGAGCAGACATGCAATGACACTGGTGGATCCATGTGTGGTTAATGACAAGAACACACATGCAATGACACTAGGTGTGGCTCATGATATGGGTTGTGAGAAGAACTCACATGCAATGACACTGGTGATATGTGGTTTGTGAGAAGAACACACATGCAATGACTCTAACTGTGGTTCATGAAAAGAGCCGACATGCGATGACTCTAACCGTGGTTAATGAAAAGAGCAGACATGCAATGACACTGGTGGATCTATGTGTGGTTAATGAGAAGAACACACATCCAATGACTCTAGCTGTGGTTCATGAGAAGAACACACATGAAATGACTCTAACTGTGGTTCATGAAAAGAGCAGACATGCGATGACACCGGTGGACTCTAGCTGTGGTCTATGAGAGGAACACACATCAATGACACCGGTGGTCTTTACGTGGTTTGTGAAAAGAACACACATGCAATGACACTGGTGGATCCATATGTGGTTTGTGAGAAGGACACACATGCAATGACACTGGTGGATACATGTGTGGTTCATGGGGAGAACACACATGCAATGACACTGGTGGATGCATCTGTGGTCTGTGGGAAGAACACACATGCAATGACACTGGTGATATGTGGTTCATGAGAAGAACACACACGCAATGACTCTAACTGTGGTTCATGAAAAGAGTAGACATGCGATGACACCGGTGGATCCATGTGTGGTTAATGAGAAGAACACACATGCAATGACACTGGGTGTGGTTCATGATATGGTTTGTGAGAAGAACACACATGCAATGACTCTAACAGTGGTTCATGAAAAGAGCAGACATGCGATGACACCGGTGGATCTAGCTGCGGTCTATGAGAGGAACACACATGCAACAACTCTAACTATGGTTCATGAAAAGAGCACACATGCGATGACACCGGTGGATCCATATGTGGTCTATGAGAGGAACACGCATGCAATGACACCAGTGGATCCTTACGTGGTCTATGAAAAGAACACACATGCAATGACACTGGTGGATCCATGTGTGGTCTGTGGGAAGAACACACATGCAATGACACTGGTGGATCCATGTGTGGTCTGTGGGAAGAACACACATGCAATGACACTTGTGGATCCTTTCGTGGTTTGTGAGAAGAACACACATGCAATGACACTGGTGGATCCATGTGTGGTTTGTGGGAAGAACACACATGCAATGACACTTGTGGATCCATATGTGGTTTGTGAGAAGGACACACATGCAATGACACTGGTGGATCCATGTGTGGTCTGTGGGAAGAACACACATGCAATGACACTGGTGGATCCATATGTGGTTTATGAGAAGGACAAACATGCAATTACACTAGTGGATCCATGTGTGGTCTGTGGGAAGAACACACATGCAATGACACTGGTGATATGTGGTTTGTGAAAAGAACATACATGCAATGACTCTAACTATGGTTCATGACAAGAGCAGACATGCAATGACACTGTTGGATCCATGTGTGGTTAATGAGAAGAACACACATGCAATGACACTGGGTGTGGTTCATGATATGGTTTGTGAGAAGAACACACATGCAATGACTCTAGCTGTGGTCTATGATAGGAACACACATGAAATGACTCTAACTGTGGTTCATGAAAAGAGCAGACATGCGATGACACTGGTGGATCCATGTGTGGTCTATGAGAGGAACACACATGTGATGACACCGGTGGATCCTTACGTGGTCTGTGAGAATAAGACACATGCAATGACACTGGTGGATCCATGTGTGGTCGGCGAGAAGGACACACATGCAATGACACTGGTGGATCCATGTGTGGTTCGTGAGAAGAACACACATGCAATGACACTGGTGGATCCATGTGTGGTCTGCGGGAAGAACACACATGCAATGACACTGGTGGATCCATGTGTGGTCTGCGGGAAGAACACACATGCAATGACACTGGTGATATGTGGTTTGTGAAAAGAGAAGACATGCAATGACAATGGTGGATCCACGTGTGGTTAATGAGAAGAACACACATGCAATGACACTGGGTGTGGTTCATTAGGAGAACACACATGTAATGACTCTAACTGTGGTTCATGAAAAGAGCAGACATGCGATGACACCGGTAGATCCATGTGTGGTCTATGAGAGGAAACCACATGCAATGACACCGGTGGATCCTTACGTGGTTTGTGAAACGAACACACATGCAATGACACTAGTGGATCCTTACGTGGTTTGTGAGAAGGACACACATGCAATGACACTGGTGGATCCATGTGTGGTCTGTGGGAAGAACACACATGTAATGACACTGGTGATATGTGGTTTGTGAAAAGAATAGACATGCAATGACTCTAACTGTGGTTGATGAAAAGAGTAGACATCCAATGAAACTGGTGGATCCATGTGTGGTTAATGAGAAGAACACACATGCAATGACACTGGGTGTGGTTCATGATATGGTTTGTGAGAAGAACACACATGCAATGACTGTAGTTGTGGTTCATGAAAAGATCACACATGCAATGACTCTAACTGTGGTTAATGAAAAGAACAAACATGCGATGACACCGGTGGATCCATGTGTGGTCTATGAGAGGAACACACATGCAATGACTCTAGCTGTGGTTCATGAGAAGAACACACATGCAATGACTCTAACTGTGGTTCATGAAAAGAGTAGACATGCGATGACACAGGTGGATCCATGTGTGGTCTATGAGAGGAACACGCATGTGATGACACCGGTGGATCCTTACGTGGTCTGTGAGAATAACACACATGCAATGACACTGGTGGATCCATGTGTGGTCGGCGAGAAGGACACACATGCAATGACACTGGTGGATCCATGTGTGATTCGTGAGAAGAACACACATGCAATGACACTGGTGGATCCATGTGTGGTCTGCGGGAAGAACACACATGCAATGCCACTGGTGATATGTGGTTTGTGAAAAGAGAAGACATGCAATGACACTGGTGGATCCACGTGTGGTTAATGAGAAGAACACACATGCAATGACACTGGGTGTGGTTCATTAGAAGAACACACATGTAATGACTCTAACTGTGGTTCATGAAAAGAGAAGACATGCGATGACACCGGTAGATCCATGTGTGGTCTATGAGAGGAAACCACATGCGATGACACCGGTCGATCCTTACGTGGTTTGTGAAACGAACACACATGCAATGACACTGGTGGATCCTTACGTGGTTTGTGAGAAGGACACACATGCAATGACAATGGTAGATCCATGTGTGGTATGTGGGAAGAACACACATTCAATGACACTGGTGATATGTGGTTTGTGAAAAGAATAGACATGCAATGACTCTAACTGTGGTTGATGAAAAGAGTAGACATCCAATGAAACTGGTGGATCCATGTGTGGTTAATGAGAAGAACACACATGCAATGACACTGGGTGTGGTTCATGATATGGTTTGTGAGAAGAACACACATGCAATGACTGTAGCTGTGGTTCATGAAAAGAGGAGACATGTGATGACTCTAACTGTGGTTAATGAAAAGAACAGACATGCGATGACACCGGTGGATCCATGTGTGGTCTATGAGAGGAACACACATGCAATGACTCTAGCTGTGGTTCATGAGAAGAACACACATGCAATGACTCTAACTGTGGTTCATGAAAAGAGCAGACATGCGATGACACCGGTGGATCCATGTGTGGTCTATGAAAGGAACACACATTCAATGACTCTAGGTGTGGTTCATGAGAATAACACACATGCAATGACAATGGTGGATCCATATGTGGTATGTGAAAAGAACACACATGCAATGACACTGGTGGATCCATGTGTGGTTCATGGGAAGAACACACATGCAATGACACTGGTGGATCCATGTGTGGTCTGTGAGAAGGACACACATGCAATGACACTGGTGGATCCATGTGTGGTTCGTGAGAAGAACAGACATGCAATGACACTGGTGGATCCATGTGTGGTCTGTGGGAAGAACACACATGCAATGACACTGGTGATATGTGGTTTATGAAAAGAACAGACATGCAATGACTCTAACTATGGTTCATGAAAAGATCAGACATGCAATGACACTCGTGTATCCACGTGTGGTTAATCAGAAGAACACACATGCAATCACACTGGGTGTGGTTCATGAGAAGAACACACATGCAATGACTCTAACTGTGGTTCATGAAAAGAGCAGACATGCGACGACACCGGGAGATCCATGTGTGGTCTATGAGAGGAACACACATGCGATGACACCGGTGGATCCTTACGTGGTTTGTGAAAAGAACACACATGCAATGACACTGGTGGATCCTTACGTGGTTTGTGAGAAGGACACACATATAATGACACTGGTGGATCCATGTGTGGTCTGTGTGAAGAACACACATGCAATGACACTGGTGATATGTGGTTTGTGAAAAGAACAGACATGCAATGACTCTAATTGTGGTTGATGAAAAGATGAGACATGCAATGACACTGGTGGATCCATGTGTGGTTAATGAGAAGAACACACATGCAATGACACTAGGTGTGGTTATTGATATGGTTTGTGAGAAGAACACACATGCAATGACTCTAGCCGTGGTTTATGAGAAAATCACACATGCAATGACTTTAACTGTGGTTCATGAAAAGAGCAGACATGCGATGACACCGGTGAATCCATGTGTGGTCTATGAGAGGAACACACATGCAATGACTCTAACTGTGGTTAATGAAAAGAGCATACATGCAATGACACTGGTGGATCCATGTGAGGTTAATGAGAAGAACACACATGCAATGGCACTGGGTGTGGTTCATGATATGGTTTGTGAGAAGAACACACATGCAATGACTCTAGCTGTGGTTCATGAGAAGAACACACATGCAATGACTCTAGCTGTGGTCTATGATAGGAACACACATGAAATGACTCTAACTGTGGTTCATGAAAAGAGCAGACATGCGATGACACTGGTGGATCCATGTGTGGTCTATGAGAGGAACACACATGTGATGACACCGGTGGATCCTTACGTGGTCTGTGAGAATAAGACACATGCAATGACACTGGTGGATCCATGTGTGGTCGGCGAGAAGGACACACATGCAATGACACTGGTGGATCCATGTGTGGTTTGTGAGAAGGACACACATGCAATGACACTGGTGGATCCATGTGTGGTCTGCGGGAAGAACACACATGCAATGACACTGGTGGATCCATGTGTGGTCTGCGGAAAGAACACACATGCAATGACACTGGTGATATGTGGTTTGTGAAAAGAGAAGACATGCAATGACAATGGTGGATCCACGTGTGGTTAATGAGAAGAACACACATGCAATGACACTGGGTGTGGTTCATTAGGAGAACACACATGTAATGACTCTAACTGTGGTTCATGAAAAGAGCAGATATGCGATGACACCGGTAGATCCATGTGTGGTCTATGAGAGGAAACCACATGCAATGACACCGGTGGATCCTTACGTGGTTTGTGAAACGAACACACATGCAATGACACTAGTGGATCCTTACGTGGTTTGTGAGAAGGACACACATGCAATGACACTGGTGGATCCATGTGTGGTCTGTGGGAAGAACACACATGTAATGACACTGGTGATATGTGGTTTGTGAAAAGAATAGACATGCAATGACTCTAACTGTGGTTGATGAAAAGAGTAGACATCCAATGAAACTGGTGGATCCATGTGTGGTTAATGAGAAGAACACACATGCAATGACACTGGGTGTGGTTCATGATATGGTTTGTGAGAAGAACACACATGCAATGACTGTAGTTGTGGTTCATGAAAAGATCACACATGCAATGACTCTAACTGTGGTTAATGAAAAGAACAAACATGCGATGACACCGGTGGATCCATGTGTGGTCTATGAGAGGAACACACATGCAATGACTCTAGCTGTGGTTCATGAGAAGAACACACATGCAATGACTCTAACTGTGGTTCATGAAAAGAGTAGACATGCGATGACACAGGTGGATCCATGTGTGGTCTATGAGAGGAACACGCATGTGATGACACCGGTGGATCCTTACGTGGTCTGTGAGAATAACACACATGCAATGACACTGGTGGATCCATGTGGTCGGCGAGAAGGACACACATGCAATGACACTGGTGGATCCATGTGTGATTCGTGAGAAGAACACACATGCAATGACACTGGTGGATCCATGTGTGGTCTGCGGGAAGAACACACATGCAATGCCACTGGTGATATGTGGTTTGTGAAAAGAGAAGACATGCAATGACCTTTGGTGGATCCACGTGTGGTTAATGAGAAGAACACATGCAATGACACTGGGTGTGGTTCATTAGAAGAACACATTTAATGACTCTAACTGTGGTTCATGAAAAGAGAAGACATGCGATGACACCGGTAGATCCATGTGTGGTCTATGAGAGGAAACCACATGCGATGACACCGGTCGATCCTTACGTGGTTTGTGAAACGAACACACATGCAATGACACTGGTGGATCCTTACGTGGTTTGTGAGAAGGACACACATGCAATGACAATGGTAGATCCATGTGTGGTATGTGGGAAGAACACACATTCAATGACACTGGTGATATGTGGTTTGTGAAAAGAATAGACATGCAATGACTCTAACTGTGGTTGATGAAAAGAGTAGACATCCAATGAAACTGGTGGATCCATGTGTGGTTAATGAGAAGAACACACATGCAATGACACTGGGTGTGGTTCATGATATGGTTTGTGAGAAGAACACACATGCAATGACTGTAGCTGTGGTTCATGAAAAGAGGAGACATGTGATGACTCTAAGTGGTTAATGAAAAGAACAGGACATGCGATGACACGGTGGATCCATGTGTAGTCTATGAGAGAACACACATGCAATGACTCTAGCTGTGGTTCATGAGAAGAACACACATGCAATGACTCTAACTGTGGTTCATGAAAAGAGCAGACATGCGATGACACCGGTGGATCCATGTGTGGTCTATGAAAGGAACACACATTCAATGACTCTAGGTGTGGTTCATGAGAATAACACACATGCAATGACAATGGTGGATCCATATGTGGTATGTGAAAAGAACACACATGCAATGACACTGGTGGATCCATGTGTGGTTCATGGGAAGAACACACATGCAATGACACTGGTGGATCCATGTGTGGTCTATGAGAAGGACACACATGCAATGACACTGGTGGATCCATGTGTGGTTCGTGAGAAGAACAGACATGCAATGACACTGGTGGATCCATGTGTGGTCTGTGGGAAGAACACACATGCAATGACACTGGTGATATGTGGTTTATGAAAAGAACAGACATGCAATGACTCTAACTATGGTTCATGAAAAGATCAGACATGCAATGACACTCGTGTATCCACGTGTGGTTAATCAGAAGAACACACATGCAATCACATTGGGTGTGGTTCATGAGAAGAACACACATGCAATGACTCTAACTGTGGTTCATGAAAAGAGCAGACATGCGACGACACCGGGAGATCCATGTGTGGTCTATGAGAGGAACACACATGCGATGACACCGGTGGATCCTTACGTGGTTTGTGAAAAGAACACACATGCAATGACACTGGTGGATCCTTACGTGGTTTGTGAGAAGGACACACATATAATGACACTGGTGGATCCATGTGTGGTCTGTGTGAAGAACACACATGCAATGACACTGGTGATATGTGGTTTGTGAAAAGAACAGACATGCAATGACTCTAATTGTGGTTGATGAAAAGATGAGACATGCAATGACACTGGTGGATCCATGTGTGGTTAATGAGAAGAACACACATGCAATGACACTAGGTGTGGTTATTGATATGGTTTGTGAGAAGAACACACATGCAATGACTCTAGCCGTGGTTTATGAGAAAATCACACATGCAATGACTTTAACTGTGGTTCATGAAAAGAGCAGACATGCGATGACACCGGTGAATCCATGTGTGGTCTATGAGAGGAACACACATGCAATGACTCTAGCTGTGGTTCATGAGAAGAACACACATGCAATGAATCTAACTGTGGTTCATGAAACGAGCAGACATGCGATGACACCGGTGGATCCATGTGTGGTCTATGAAAGGAACACACATGCAATGACTCTAGCTGTGGTTCATGAGAATAACACACATGCAATGACACTGCTAGATCCATATGTGGTCTGTGAAAAGAACACACATGCAATGACACTGGTGGATCCATGTGTGGTTCATGGGAAGAACACACATGCAATAACACTGGTGGATCCATGTGTGGTCTGTGGGAAGAACACACATGCAATAACACTGGTGATATGTGGTTTGTGAAAACAACAAACATGCAATGACTCTAACTGTGGTTCATGAAAAGAGCAGACTTGCAATAACTCTAACTGTGGTTGATGTAAAGAGTAGACATGCAATGACACTGGTGGATCCATGTGTGTTTAATGAGAAGAACACACATGAATGACACTGGGTGTGGTTCATGATATGGTTTGTGAGAAGAACATACATGCAATGACTCTAGCCGTGGTTCATGAGAAGATCCCACATGCAATGACTCTAACTGTGGTTCATGAAAAGAGCAGACATGCGATGACACCGGTGGATCCATGTGTGGTCTATGAGAGGAACACACATGCAATGACTCTAGCTGTGGTTCATGAGAAGAACACACATGCAATGAATCTAACTGTGGTTCATGAAAAGAGCAGACATGCGATGACACCGGTGGATCCATGTCTGGTCTATGAAAGGAACACACATGCAATGACTCTAGCTGTGGTTCATGAGAATAACACACATGCAATGACACTGCTAGATCCATATGTGGTCTGTGAAAAGAACACACATGCAATGACACTGGTGGATCCATGTGTGGTTCATGGGAAGAACACACATGCAATAACACTGGTGGATCCATGTGTGGTCTGTGGGAAGAACACACATGCAATGACACTGGTGATATGTGGTTTGTGAAAATAACAAACATGCAATGACTCTAACTGTGGTTCATGAAAAGAGCAGACTTGCAATGACTCTAACTGTGGTTGATGAAAAGAGTAGACATGCAATGACACTGGTGGATCCATGTGTGTTTAATGAGAAGAACATACATGAATGACACTGGGTGTGGTTCATGATATGGTTTGTGAGAAGAACACACATGCTGACTCTAGCCGTGGTTCATGAGAAGATCCCACATGTAATGACTATAACTGTGGTTCATGAAAAGAGCAGACATGCGATGACACCGGTGGATCCATGTGTGGTTTGTGAGAAGAACACACATGCAATGACTGTAGCTGTGGTTCATGAGAAGATCACACATGCAATGACTCTAACTGTGGTTAATGAAAAGAGCAGACATGCGATGACACCGGTGGATCCACGTGTGGTTAATGAGAGGAACACACATGCAATGACTCTAGCTGTGGTTCATGAGAAGAACACACATGCAATGACTCTAACTGTGGTTCATGAAAAGAGCAGACATGCGATGACACCGGTGGATCCATGTGTGGTCTATGAGAGGAACACACATGCGATGACACCGGTGGATCCTTACGTGGTTTGTGAAAAGAACACACATGCAATGACACTGGTGGATCCTTACGTGGTTTGTGAGAAGGACATGTAGGGTTTCGTAGCATGGAAAACAAAAAATTTCTACCGCATACAAACAAACAAGCCAAGATCTATCTACTAGATTGTAGCAACGAGTCGATGGAATAACTCACCCTCGAAGATTCCAAAGTGTTTAACGAGAGTAGATTCTCGTGGGTGATGTAGTCGTACTCTTTCCGATCTCAAGATCGCGTAGACGATCCTTAAGCGCCAGCGTTCCTGGCCCCTCATGATCGGTCACACGTTCGGTACTCGACGAAGACCGTTCTCTCCCTTGTTCCAGCAGGCAGCGGAGGTTGTAGCACTCTCCTCGTGATTCCGGCTGTGGCGTGGTACGGAAGTAGAGGGAGATCTCGAGCCGCCTTAAGCCGAGTATGGTGGAGTATGAGAGGCTCCTCGGCGATCTAGGTTTTAGATACACCAAGGAGGAGGTGCTAGAGCGGCGGGCTGGGGTTTGGGGCACCCCAAGTCGTGGCTAGGGCAACCCCGGGATGTGGCGGCAGCAGGAGGTGGTGGCGCCAATCTAGGGTTTTGGAGGAGAGGTACTTGTGTGCTAGGAGGGCACCTGCCCCTCCCTTTATAGGTGGGAGGCGCGGCCAAGGGGAGGAGTCCTCCCCAACTCGGCTTGGAGGTGGGCGGCGGTTGGCGGAGGAATCCCTCCCCAACTCGGTTTCCCACTCCTCCTCCTCTTTCCAAAACTTGCCGTTTGACTTTCAAACTAGCCGTTTGACTTTTCAAATTAGGATTTAAATAAACCCTTTATTTTGGACAGCAAAGACACCTAGTACATGATGCAATCATTCCAACTTACAATGACACATTCATGTACCCTTCCCCCTCCGGAGTGCCGAACATTCCGGAACCTTCCAGAATGTTCCCGATGAAAACATCGGAACCATTCCCCAACTCCGAAACGGGACTTTCCTTATATGAATCTTATTCTCCGGACCATTCCGGATCTCCTCGTGATATCCCGAATCCCATTCGAGACTCCGAACAACATTCGGACTCTTTCTCATCATTCCATAACTACTCAAACAACGTCGAATCCTTAAGTGTGTCTCCCTATGGTTCGTGAATTATGCGGACATGATCGAGACACTTCTCCGACCAATAACCAATAGAGGAATCTGGAAATTCATATGGCTCCCACATATTTCTACGATTACTGATAAGTACTCTTTTCTCGTTCCCGTGATATGTGATATCTTGTGAGCCAGTCACATGCTTGCAAGCTAATTGGATGACATTTCACCGAGAGGGCCTAGAGTATATCTATCCGTCATATGGATGGACAAATCCCACTCTTGATCCATGTGTTTCAACCAATACTTTCTGAACACTCAATGACACCTTTATAGCCACCCAGTTACGGTGTGGTGTTTGATGTCATCAAAGCATCCATCCGGCAAAGGTGATATGCATGATCTCATGGTCGAAGGAATTAGATAACTATGTATCAGAAAGCATATAGCAATTGAACTATTAAAATGACTTGATCTTTATGCTACACTTATCTATAGGAGTATGTCCACCATATAATTCTCCTAACGATATGATCTTGTTGTTAATAACATCTCAATGTTCATGATAGGGAAACCACAATCATCTATTAACCAACAAGCTAGTATTATATAGAGGCTTTACTAGGGACTTCAAATTAAGTTTACAAATCACACAAGTATTAATGTTTCCTTGTTAATACTATTATAGCATGAATGTAAACATTTATCATAAACACAAAGATATAATAATAACTATATTTATTATTGCCTCTAGGGCATATCTCCAACAGTCTCCCACTTGCACTAGAGTCATCTAATCTAGATTACATGGTAATATATCGAACACCCATGGCAGTTTGGTGCTGGTCATGTTTTGCCCTCGGGAGAGGTTTAGTCAACGGATCCGCCACATTCAGATCTGTGTGTACTTTGCAAATCTTTATATCCCCATCTTGGATATGTTCTCGAATAGCGTGAAAACGTAGATTGATGTGCTTCATCTTCTTGTGTGACCTTGGTTCTTGCGCATTGGCTATGGCGCCCATGTTATCACAGTAGATAGACATTGGGTACAGCGCACTAGGAACCACACCCAGCTCTGTAATGAAATCTTTCATCCATATCGCTTCTTGTGAAGCCTCCGAAGCAGCCATGTATTCCGATTCAGTTGAAGATCTCGCCACAATGCTTTGCTTTGCACTCCTCCAGCTAACTGCTGCACCATTCAAAATAAATACGTATCCAGATTGTGATTTAGAATCATCCGGATCGGTGTTCGAACTAGCGTCGGTGTAACCATTAACAACGAGCTGTTCATCACCTCCATAAGAAAGAACCATATCCTTAGTTCTTCTCAAGTACTTAAGGATGTTTTTGACCGTTGTCCAATGATCCACTCCTGGATCACTTTGATATCTGCTAGTCAAACTAACAGCATATGCAATGTCGGGTCTAGTACATAGCATGGCATACATTAGAGATCCTATGGCTGAGGCATAGGGAGTCTTACTCATCCTTTCTCTATCTTCTGCCGATGTCGGACTTTGAGTTTTACTCAAGGTCGTATTGGGCAACATGGGCAAGAACCCTTTCTTGCTATCTTCCATTCCAAACCTCTTTAGAACTTTGTCCAAATATGTACTTTGTGACAATGATATTTGGCGTTTTGATCTATCTCTATAAATCTTTATGCCTAATATGTAAGCTGCTTCGCCAAGATCCTTCATTAAAAAACTATTATTCAAATATTCTTTGACACTATTAAGAAGGTCTACATCATTCCCAATCAACAATATGTCATCCACATATAGTATTAAGAATGCTACAGAGCTCCCACTCACTTTCTTGTAAATACAAGCTTCTCCATAAGTTTGTATAAAACCAAAACTTTGATTACCTTATCAAAGCGTTGATTCCAACCGGGATGCTTGCTTCAATCCATAGATGGACCGTTGAAGTTTGCATACCTTGTTAGCATCTTTAGGATCGACAAAACCTTTGGGTTGCATCATATACAACTCTTCATCAATGTCACCATTGAGGAATGATGTTTTGACATCCATCTGCCATATCTCATAATCGTCATATGCAGCGATTGCTAACATAATCCTTACAGACTTTAGCTTCGCTACTGGTGAGAAAGTCTCATCGTAGTCAACTCCTTGAATTTGTCGAAACCCTTTTGCGACAAGTCGAGCTTTATAGACAGTTACATTACCATCAGCATCTGTTTTCTTCTTGAAGATCCATTTGTTCTCGACAGCCTTCTGGCCATCCGGTAAGTCCACCAAAGTCCATACTTGGTTTTCGTACATGGATCCAATATCGGATTTCATGGCTTCCTGCCATTTATTGGAATCTGGGCTCATCATCGCTTCCTCATATGTCTCAGGGTCATCGGTGTTGTCCACCAACATGACACTCATAACGGGATCATACCAATGCAGGTGGTAGTACGAGTTCTCGTTGACATGCGAGGCTCTGTAGCAACTTCGACCGAAGTTTCATGATCATCATCATTAGCTTCCTCTCTAATTGGTGCAGGCACCACAGGAACTTCTTCCGGCGCTGCGCTAATCGCAATTTCGAGAGAAGGTTCGACAACCTCGTCGATTTCTACTTTCCTTCCAGTCAATTCTTTCGAGAGAAATTCCTTCTCTAGAAAGGATCCATTCTTGGCAACGAAGATTTTGCCTTCGGATCTATGATAGAAAGTATACCCAATAGTTTCCTTCGGGTATCCTATGAAGACGCATTTTTCCGCTTTGGGTTCAAGCTTGTCCGGCTGTAACTTCTTTACATAGGCTTCACATCCCCAAACTTTAAGGAACGACAATTTAGGTTTCTTCCCAAACCATAATTCATACGGTGTCGTTTTACAGTTTAGGTGCCCTATTTAAAGTGAATGCGGCTGTTTCTAATGCATAACCCCAAAATGATAGCGGCAAATCTGTAAGTGACATCATAGAACGAACCATATCTAAGAGAGTTCGATTGACGTTCGGACACACCATTCTGTTGTGGTGTTCGGCGGTGTCAATTGTGAAAGTATTCGCATTTCTTCAAATGCTCGCCAAACTCGTAACTTAGATATTCACCTCCACGATCAGAACGTAGAAATTTAATCTTCTTGTTATGTTGATTCTCTACCTCACTTTGAAACTCCTTAAACTTCTCGAAAGTTTCGGACTTATGTTTCATGAAATAGATATACCCATATCTACTCAAGTCATCCGTGAAGGTAAGAACATAACGATAACCACCGCGCGATGCTACACTCATTGGACCACACACATCGATATGTATGATTTCCAATAAGTTCGTAGCTCGCTCCATCATACCAGAAAATGGAGTCTTAGTCATTTTGCCCATCAGACATGCTTCGCATCTTTCAAGTGATTCAAAATCAAGTGATTCAAGAAGTCCATCGGAATGGAGTTTCTTCATACGCTTCACTCCAATGTGACCAAGACGACAGTGCCACATATAGGTCGAGTTATCGCTTGATTTCAAACGTTTAGCTTCAATGTTATTAATATGTGTATTTCCACCATCGAGATTCAACAAGAATAGACCATCTATCAAAGGTGCATGTGCATAAAACATATTACTCATATAAATCGAACAACCATTATTCTCGGATTTAAACAAGTAACCGTCTCGCAATAAACAAGATCCCGATATAATGTTCATGCTCAACGCAGGCACCAAATAAAAATTATTTAAGTATAAAACTAATCCCGATGGTAGATGAAGGGGTAGCGTGCCGACCGCGATCACATCAACCTTTGATCCGTTTCCCACGCGCATCGTCACCTCGTTCTTCACTAGCTTCCGTTTATTCTGCAGCTCTTGTTTCGAGTTACAAATAAGAGCAACCGAACCAGTATCAAATACCCAGGCACTACTACGAATACTAGTGAGATACACATCAATAACATGTATATTAGATATACCTTTCTTCTTAATGTTGTCGTTCTTCAAATCTGCCAAGTACTTTGGGCAATTCCGCTTCCAGTGACCTTCTCCTTTGCAGTAAAAGCACTCAGTATCAGGCTTGGGTCCAGCCTTTGTCTTCTTCGTCGGTGTGGCAACTTTCTTGCCACCCTTCTTGAAGTGTCCCTTCTGCTTAGACTTGCCTTTCTTGAATTTGGTGGTCTTATTGACCAACAACACTTGGTGTTCTTTCTTGATCTCCACTTCTGCAGACTTTAACATAGCAAACAGTTCTGGCAACTGCTTGTTCATGTTCTGCATGTTGTAGTTCATCACAAAGTTCTTCTAACTTGGTGGTAGTGATTGGAGGACACGGTAAATCCCCAAAGCATTAGGAATCACTATACCCAAGCTTTGAAGTTTGTTTGCGTGCCTAGACATCTTAAGCACATGCTCACTGACGGAGCTGCCCTCTTCCATCTTGCAGTTAAAGAACTTTTCAGAAGCCTCATAACTCTCAATCGCCGCGTGAGTCTCAAAGATAAATTTGAGATCACGGACAATATCATGTGGGTCTGAATTCTCAAACCTTTTCTGAAGCTCCGATTCTAAACCATACAAGATAGCACACTGAACTATGGAGTACTGATTCTTCCGAGCAAGGTAAACATTCTTTACTTCATCGGTAGCATCAGCTGCAGGTGGGTCACCCAGCGGTGCATCCAGCACATAGGTCAAATTACCAGCTGTGAGGACAATCCTCAAATTGCGGAACCAATCCGCGAAGTTGCTTCCATTGTTTTTCAACTTTTCTTTCTCGAGGAACGCATTAAAATTGATGGTAGGGGCTGTCATTGATCTACAACATATTTGCAGTAGTTTAGACTAAGTTTATGACAAATTGAGTTCAAATTAATAATAAAGTTTAATCTAGGTGAACTCCCACTCAAAACAACATCCCTCACATTGTTTTAGTGATCACACGAACCAAATCCACCATATCAAAACCGATCATCACGAGAGTTGATATAGTTTCAATGGCGAACAATCGACATGTTCATCATATCTACTATATGATTCATGTTTTACCTTTCGGTGATTCGTGTTCCTGAGACCATGTCTGTACATGCTAGGCTCGTCAAGATCAAACCTTAGCTACCGCATAAGCAAATCTGGCTTGCTTACGTTGTATTCACTCGCGGAATCTAACACACCCGATCATCACGTGGTGCTTCGAAACAACAAGCTTTAGCAACGGTGCATACTAAGGGTGAACACTTTAGAACTTGAAATTTATGTGCATGAGGGATCATCTTATAATGCTATCGTCGTCTACTAAGCAATACAAGATGCATAAAGGATTAACATCACATGCAATTCATAATATGTGATATGATATGGCCTTTCTTCTTTGTGCTTCCGATCTCCATCTTCAAGCACGAACATGATCTCCATCATCACCGGTATAGCATCAAGGTCAATGACGCTTCTTCATGGTTGTCGTCCACCGGCTTCAACTATTACAACTACTTTGAATAGACACGCGGGTCTTAACATAAATTAAAGACAGCCATATGGCTCCTGCCGGTTGCCAACTTACAATAAGGAACATTGCATACATCAAATATAATCACAATCATGGCCATATCACATCACTGCACACCCCTGCAAAACAAAGTTAGACGCCTCTACTTTCTTTGCATATTTTACGTGGTTTGGGGCTTTCAATAAGTGTCATTCTAACTTACGAACAAGAACCACAACATTGATACTAGTATTGTTAATCACCCGTTGTAAATTGGATCTCCACTATGCTGGGAGAAACAGGCACCATAAAGCCACTTATGCAATACGAGTTGCATGTCAAGCGTGGAGCAAGTCTCATGAACGATGTCATGTAAGGTTAGCCCGATCCGCTTCATCCCAACATCCTGCAAGATGCAAAGTACACAAGAAGTAATCGACAATAAAAGCATCAATGCCCACAATGACCATTGTGTTCTACTCGTGCAACAGATCTACATATAGACACGGCTCTGATACCACTGTAGGGTTTCGTAGCATGGAAAACAAAAATTTTCTACCGCATACAAACAAACAAGCCAAGATCTATCTACTAGATTGTAGCAACGAGTCGATGGAATAACTCACCCTCGAAGATTCCAAAGTGTTTAACGAGAGCAGATTCTCGTGGGTGTTGTAGTCGTACTCTTTCCGATCTCAAGATCGCATAGATGATCCTTCCGGCGCCGCGTTCCGGCAGCGCTCCCGCAGTCGGTCACACGTTCGGTACTCGACGAAGACCTTCCTCTCCCTTGTTCCAGCAGGCAGCGGAGGTTGTAGCACTCTCCTCGTGATTCCGGCAGCACAACGGCGTGGTACCGGAAGTAGAGGGGAGATCTCACAGGGCTTCGCCTTAAGCCGGGCAGTATGGTGGAGTATGAGAGGGCTCCTCGGCGATCTAGGTTTATATACACCAAGGAGGAGGTGCTAGAGCCGGCTAGGGTTTGGGGCACCCCAAGTCGGTGACTAGGGCAACCACAGGAGGTGGCGGCAGCAGGAGGTGGTGGCGCCAATCTAGGGTTTTGGAGGAGAGGTACTTGTGTGCTAGGAGGGGCAGCCCTGCCCCTCCCTTTATAGGTGGGAGGCGCGGCCAAGGGGAGGGGAGTCCCTCCCCAACTCGGCTTGGAGGTGGGCCGGCGGTTGGAGGAGGGAATCCCTCCCCAACTCGGTTTCCCACTCCTCCTCCTCTTTCCAAAACTTGCCGTTTGACTTTCAAACTAGCCGTTTGACTTTTCAAATTAGGATTTAAATAAACCCTTTATTTTGGACAGCAAAGACACCTAGTACATGATGCAATCATTCCAACTTACAATGACACATTCATGTACCCTTCCCCCTCCAGAGTGCCGGACATTCCGGAACCTTCCAGAATGTTCCCGATGAAAACATCGGAACCATTCCCCAACTCCGAAACGGGACTTTCCTTATATGAATCTTATTCTCCGGACCATTTCGGATCTCCTCGTGATATCCCGAATCCCATTCGAGACTCCGAACAACATTCGGACTCTTTCTCATCATTCCATAACTACTCAAACAACGTCGAATCCTTAAGTGTGTCTCCCTACGGTTCGTGAATTATGCGGACATGATCCAGACACTTCTCCGACCAATAACCAATAGAGGAATCTGGAAATTCATATGGCTCCCACATATTTCTACGATTACTTTGCGATTGAATGAACCACTTACATACGATATCAATTTCCCTTTGTCTCACGATAGTTTACTTATCCGAGGTTATGATCGTCGGTATCTCTGCATACCTAGTTCAACCTTTCTTGATAAGTACTCTTTTCTCGTTCCCGTGATATGTGATCCCTTGTGAGCCAGTCACATGCTTGCAAGCTAATTGGATGACATTTCACCGAGAGGGCCCAGAGTATATCTATCCGTCATATGGATGGACAAATCCCACTCTTGATCCATGTGTTTCAACAAATACTTTCTGAACACTCAATGACACCTTTATAGCCACCCAGTTACGGTGTGGTGTTTGATGTCATCAAAGCATCCATCTAGCAAAGGTGATATGCATGATCTCATGGTCGAAGGAATTAGATAACTGTGTATCAGAAAGCATATAGCAATTGAACTATTAAAATGACTTGATCTTTATGCTACGCTTATCTATAGGAGTATGTCCACCATATCATTCTCCTAACGATATGATCTTGTTGTTAATAACATCTCAATGTTCATGATAGGGAAACCACAATCATCTATTAACCAACAAGCTAGTATTATACAGAGGCTTTACTAGGGACTTCAAATTAAGTTTACAAATCACACAAGTATTAATGTTTCCTTGTTAATACTATTATAGCATGAATGTAAAAATTTATCATAAACACAAAGATATAATAATAACTATATTTATTATTGCCTCTAGGGCATATCTCCAACAGGACACACATGCAATGACACTGGTGGATCCATGTGTGGTCTGTGGGAAGAAAACACATGCAATGACACTGGTAATATGTGGTTTGTGAAAAGAACAGACATGCAATGACTCTAATTGTGGTTGATGAAAAGATGAGACATGCAATGACACTGGTGGATCCATGTGTGGTTAATGAGAAGAACACACATGCAATGACACTAGGTGTGGTTCATGATATGGTTTGTGAGAAGAACACACATGCAATGACTCTAGCCGTGGTTTATGAGAAAATCACACATGCAATGACTCTAACTGTGGTTCATGAAAAGAGCATACATGCGATGACACCGGTGAATCCATGTGTGGTCTATTAGAGGAACACACATGCAATGACTCTAGCGGTGGTTCATGAGAAGAACACACATGCAATGAATCTAACTGTGGTTCATGAAACGAGCAGACATGCGATGACACCGGTGGATCCATGTGTGGTCTATGAAAGGAACACACATGCAATGACTCTAGCTATGGTTCATGAGAATAACACACATGCAATGACACTGCTAGATCCATATGTGGTCTGTGAAAAGAACACACATGCAATGACACTGGTGGATCCATGTGTGGTTCATGGGAAGAACACACATGCAATAACACTGGTGGATCCATGTGTGGTCTGTGGGAAGAACACACATGCAATGACACTGGTGATATGTGGTTTGTGAAAAGAACAAACATGCAATGACTCTAACTGTGGTTCATGAAAAGAGCAGACTTGCAATGACTCTAACTGTGGTTGATGAAAAGAGTAGACATGCAATGACACTGGTAGATCCATGTGTGTTTAATGAGAAGAACACACATGAATGACACTGGGTGTGGTTCATGATATGGTTTGTGAGAAGAACACACATGCAATGACTCTAGCCG
This sequence comes from Avena insularis, assembly GCA_023614405.1. NCBI lineage: Eukaryota > Viridiplantae > Streptophyta > Magnoliopsida > Poales > Poaceae > Avena > Avena insularis. The sequence continues at coordinate 79,378 of JAJUPC010000683.1, read as the reverse complement.
TGGTTCATGAGAAGATCCCAGATGCAATGACTCTAACTGTGGTTCATGAAAAGAGCAGACATGCGATGACACCGGTGGATCCATGTGTGGTCTATGAGAGGAACACACATGCAATGACTCTAGCTGTGGTTCATGAGAAGAACACACATGCAATGAATCTAACTGTGGTTCATGAAAAGAGCAGACATGCGATGACACCGGTGGATCCATGTGTGGTCTATGAAAGGAACACACATGCAATGACTCTAGCTGTGGTTCATGAGAATAACACACATGCAATGACACTGCTAGATCCATATGTGGTCTGTGAAAAGAACACACATGCAATGACACTGGTGAATCCATGTGTGGTTCATGGGAAGAACACACATGCAATAACACTGGTGGATCCATGTGTGGTCTGTGGGAAGAACACACATGCAATGACACTGGTGATATGTGGTTTGTGAAAAGAACAAACATGCAATGACTCTAACTGTGGTTCATGAAAAGAGCAGACTTGCAATGACTCTAACTGTGGTTGATGAAAAGAGTAGACATGCAATGACACTGGTGGATCCGTGTGTGTTTAATGAGAAGAACATACATGAATGACACTGGGTGTGGTTCATGATATGGTTTGTGAGAAGAACACACATGCTGACTCTAGCCGTGGTTCATGAGAAGATCCCACATGTAATTACTATAACTGTGGTTCATGAAAAGAGCAGAGATGCGATGACACCGGTGGATCCATGTGTGGTCTATGAGAGGAACACACATGCAATGACTCTAGCTATGGTTCATGAGAAGAACACACATGCAATGAATCTAACTGTGGTTCATGAAAAGAGCAGACATGCAATGACACCGGTGGATCCATGTGTGGTGTATGAAAGGAACACACATGCAATGACTCTAGCTGTGGTTCATGAGAATAACACACATGCAATGAAACTGGTGGATCCATATGTGGTCTGTGAAAAGAACTCACATGCAATGACACTGGTGGTTCCATGTGTGGTTCATGGGAAGAACACACATGCAATGACACTGGTGGATCCATGTGCGGTCTGTGGGAAGAACACACATGCAATGACACTGGTGATATGTGGTTTGTGAAAAGTACAGACATGCAATGACTCTAACTGTGCTTCATGAAAAGAGCAGACATGCAATGACACTGGTGGATCCGTGCGTGGTTAATGAGAAGAACACACAGGCAATGACACTGGCTGTGGTTCATGATATGGTTTGTGAGAAGAACACACATGCAATGACACTGGTGATATGTGGTTTGTGAGAAGAACACACATGCAATGACTCTAACTGTGGTTCATGAAAAGAGCAGACATGCGATGACTCTAACTGTGGTTAATGAAAAGAGCAGACATGCACTGATACTGGTGGATCCATGTGTGGTTAATGAGAAGAACATACATGCAATGACTCTAGTTGTGGTTCATGAGAAGAACACACATGCAATGACTCTAACTGTGGTTCATGAAAAGAGCAGACATGCGATGACACCGGTGTACTCTAGCTGTGGTCTATGAGAGAAACACACATGCAATGACACCGGTGGATCCTTGCGTGGTTTGTGAAAATAATAGACATGCAATGACACTGGTGGATCCATATGTGGTTTGTGAGAAGGACACACATGAAATGACACTGGTGGATCCATGTGTGGTTCATGGGAAGAACACACATGGAATGACACTGGTGGATCCTTGTGTGGTCTGTGGGAAGAGCAAACATGTAATGACACTGGTGATATGTGGTTTGTGAAAAGAACACACATGCAATGACTCTAACTGTGGTTAATGAAAAGAGCAGACATGCAATCACACTAGTGGATCCATGTGTGGTTAATGAGAAGAATAGACATGCAATGACACTGGGTGTGGTTCATGATATGGTTTGTGAGAAGAACACAAATGCAATGTCTAACTATGGTTCATAAAAAGACCAGACATGCGATGACTCTAACTGTGGTTCGTGAAAAGAGCAGACATGCGATGACACCGGTGGATCCATATGTGGTCTATGAGAGGAAGACACATGCAATGACACCGGTGGATCCTTACATGGTTTGTGAAAAGAACACACATGCAATGACACTGGTGGATCCATGTGTGGTATGTGGGAAGAACACACATGCAATGACACTGGTGGATCCATATGTGGTTTGTGAGAAGGACACACATGCAATGACACTGGTGGATCCATGTGTGGTCTGTGGGAATAACACACAAGCAATGCCACTAGTGATATGTCGTTTGTGAAAAGAACAGACATGCAATGACTCTAACTGTGGTTCATGACAAGAGCAGACATGCAATGACACTGGTGGATCCATGTGTGGTTAATGATAAGAACACACATGCAATGACACTTGGTATAGTTCATGATATGGTTTGTGAGAAGAACACACATGCAATGACTCTAGCTATGGTCTATGAGAGGAACACACATGCAATGACTCTAACTGTGTTTCATGAAAAGAGCAGACATGCGATGACACCGGTGGATCCATGTGTGGTATGTGAGAGGAACACACATGCAATGGCACCGGTGGATCCTTACGTGATCTGTGAGAATAACACACATCCAATGACACTGGTGGATCCATGTGTGGTATGTGAGAAGGACACACAGGCAATGACACTGGTGGATCCATGTGTGGTTCGTGAGAAGAACACACATGGAATGACACTTGTGGATCCATGTGTGGTCTGTGGGAAGAACACACATGCAATGACACTAGTGATATGTGGTTTGTGAAAAGAACATACATGCAATGACTCTAACTGTGGTTCATGAAAAGAGCAGACATGCAATGACACTGGTGGATCCATGTGTGGTTAATGAGATGAACACACATGCAATGACACTGGGTGTGGTTCATGATATGGTTTGTGAGAAGAACACACACATGTAATGACTCTAGCTGTGGTTCATGAGAAGAACACACATGCAATGACTCTAACTGTGGTTCATGAAAAGAGCAGACATGCAATGACACCGGTGGATCCATGTGTGGTCTATGAGAGGAACACACATGCGATGACACCGGTGGATCCTTACGTGGTTTGTGAAAAGAACACACATGCAATGACACTGGTGGATACTTACGTGTTTTGTGAGGAGGACACACATGCAATAACACTGCTGGATCCATATGTGGTTCATGGGAAGGACACACATGCAATGACACTGGTGGATCCATGTGTGGTCTGTGGGAAGAACACACATGCAATGACACTAGTGATATGTGGTTTGTGAAAAGAACAGACATGCAATGACTCTAACTATGGTTGATGAAAAGAGCAGACATGCAATGACACTGGTGGATCCATGTGTGGTTAATGAGAAGAACACACATTCAACGACACTAGGTGTGTGGTTCATGATATGGTTTGTGAGAAGAACACACATGCAATGACACTGATGATATGTGGTTTGTGAGAAGAACACACATGCAATGACTCTAACCGTGGTTCATGAAAAGAGCAGACATGCGATGAATCTAACTATGGTTAATGAAAAGAGCAGAGATGCAATGACACTGGTGGATCCATGTGTGGTTAATGAGAATAACACACATGCAATGACTCTAGCTGTGGTTCATGAGAAGAACACACATGCAATGAAATCTAACTATGGTTCATGAAAAGAGTAGACATGTGATGACACCGGTGGACTCTAGATGTGGTCTATGAGAGGAACCCACATGCAATGACACTGGTGGATCCTTACGTGGTTGGGGAAAAGAACACACATGCAATGACACTGGTGGATCCATATGTGGTTTGTGAGAAGGACACACATGCAATGACACTGGTGGATCCATGTGTAGTTCATGGGAAGAACACACATGCAATGAAACTGGTGGATCCATGTGTGGTCTATGGGAAGAACACACATGCAATGACACTGGTGATATGTGGTTTGTGAAAAGAACAGGCATGCAATGACTCTAACTGTGGTTAATGAAAAGAGCAGACATGCAATACCACTAGTGGATCCATGTGTGGTTAATGAGAAGAACACACATGCAATGACACTAGGTGTGGTTCATGATATGGTTTGTGAGAAGAACACACATGCAATGACTCTAGCTGTGGTTCATGAAAAGAGCAGACCAGCGATGACTCTAACTATGGTTAGTGAAAAGAGCAGACATGCAATGACACTGGTGGATCCATGTGTGGTCTATGAGAGGAACACACATGCAATGACTCTAACAGTGGTTCATGAAAAAAGCAGACAGGCGATGACACCGGTGCATCCATATCTAGTCTATGAGAGGAACACACATGCAATGACACCGGTGGATCATAACGTGGTTTGTGAGAAGAACACACATGCAATGACACTGGTGGATCCATGTGTGGTATGTGGGAAGAACACACATGCAATGACACTGGTGGATCCATATGTGGTTTGTGAGAAGGACACACATGCAATGACACTGGTGGATCCATGTCTGGTTTGTGGGAAGAACACACATGCAATGACACTGGAGATATGTGGTATGTGAAAAGAACAGACATGCAATGACTCTAACTATGGTTCATGAAAATAGCAGACATGCAATGACACTGGTGGATGCATGTGTGGTTAATGAGAAGAACACACATGCAATTACACTGGGTGTGGTTCATGATACGGTTTGTGAGAACAACACACATGCAATGACTCTAGCTATCGTTCATGAGAAGAACACACATGCAATGACTCAAACTGTGGTTCATACAAAGAGCAGACATGCGATGACACCGGTGGATCCATGTGTGGTCTATGAGAGGAACACACATGCGATGACACCGGTGGATCCATGTGTGGTCTATGAGAAGAACACACATGCGATGACACCAGTGGATCCTTACGTGGTTTGTGAGAAGAACACACATGCAATGACACTGGTGAATCCATATGTGGTTCCTGGGAAGGACACACATGCAATGAGACTGGTGGATCCATGTGTGGTCTGTGGGAAGAACACACATGCAATGACACTGGTGAATACATATGTGGTTCATGTGAAGAACACACATGCAATGACACTGGTGGATCCATGTGTGGTCTGTGGGAAGAACACGCATGCAATGGCACTGGTGATATGTGTTTTGTGAAAAGAACAGACATGCAATGACACTAGGTGTGGTTCATGGGAAGAACACACGTGCAATGACACTGGTGGATCCATGTGTGGTTAATGAGAAGAACACACATGCAATGACACTGGGTGTGGTTCATGATATGGTTTGTGAGAAGAACACACATGCAATGACTCTAGCTGTAGTTCATGAGAAGAACACACATGGAATGAATCTAACTGTGGTTAATGAAAAGAGTAGACATGTGATGACACTCGTCGATTCATGTGTGGTTAATGAGAAGAACACACATAAAACGACACTGGGTGTGGTTCATGATATGGTTTGTGAGAAGAACACACATGCAATGACTCTAACTGTGGTTCATGAAAAGAGCAGACATGCGATGACTCTAACTGTGGTTCATGAAAAGAGCAGACATGCGATGACACCGGTGGATGCATATGTGGTGTATGAGAGGAATACACATGCAATGACACCGGTGGATCCTTACGTGGTATGTGAAAAGAACACACATGCAATGACACTGGTGGATCCATGTGTGGTCTATGGGAAGAACACACATGCAATGACACTAGTGGATCCATATGTGGTTTGTGAGAAGGATACACATGCAATGACACTGGTGGATCCATGTGTGGTCTGTGGGAAGAACACACATGCAATGACACTGGTGGATCTATGTGTGGTTCATGGGAAGAACACACATGCAATGACACTAGTGGATCCATGTGTGGTCTGTGGGAAGAACACACATGCAATGACACTTGTGAATACATATGTGGTTCATGTGAAGAACACACATGCAATGACACTGGTGGATCCATGTGTGGTCTGTGGGAAGAACACGCATGCAATGGCACTGGTGATATGTGTTTTGTGAAAAGAACAGACATGCAATGACACTAGGTGTGGTTCATGGGAAGAACACACGTGCAATGACACTGGTGGATCCATGTGTGGTTAATGAGAAGAACACACATGCAATGACACTGGGTGTGGTTCATGATATGGTTTGTGAGAAGAACACACATGCAATGACTCTAGCTGTAGTTCATGAGAAGAACACACATGGAATGAATCTAACTGTGGTTAATGAAAAGAGTAGACATGTGATGACACTCGTCGATTCATGTGTGGTTAATGAGAAGAACACACATAAAACGACACTGGGTGTGGTTCATGATATGGTTTGTGAGAAGAACACACATGCAATGACTCTAACTGTGGTTCATGAAAAGAGCAGACATGCGATGACTCTAACTGTGGTTCATGAAAAGAGCAGACATGCGATGACACCGGTGGATCCATATGTGGTGTATGAGAGGAATACACATGCAATGACACCGGTGGATCCTTACGTGGTATGTGAAAAGAACACACATGCAATGACACTGGTGGATCCATGTGTGGTCTATGGGAAGAACACACATGCAATGACACTAGTGGATCCATATGTGGTTTGTGAGAAGGATACACATGCAATGACACTGGTGGATCCATGTGTGGTCTGTGGGAAGAACACACATGCAATGACACTGGTAATATGTCGTTTGTGAAAAGAATAGACATGAAATGACTCTAACTGTGGTTCATGACAAGAGCAGATATGCAATGACACTGGTGGATCCCTGTGTGGTTAATGAGAAGAACACACATGCAATGACTCTAGCTATGGTCTATGAGAGGAACACACATGCAATGACTCTAATTGTGGTTCATGAAAAGAGAAGACATGCGATGACACCGGTGGATCCATGTGTGGTCTATGAGAGGAACACACATGCAATGACACCGGTGGATCCTTACATGGTCTGTGAGATCAACACACCTGCAATGACACTGTTGGATCCATGTGTAGTCTGTGAGAAGGACACACATGCAATGACACTGGTGGATCCATGTGTGGTCTGTGGGTAGAACACACATGCAATGACACTGGTCATATGTGGTTCATGAGAAGAACACATATGCAATGACTCTAACTGTGGTTCATGAAAAGAGCAGACATGCGATGACACCGGTGGATCCATGTGTGGTCTATGAGAGGAACACACATGCAATGACACCGGTGGATCCTTACATGGTTTGTGAGAAGAACACACATGCAATGACACTGGTGGATCCATGTGTGGTCTATGGGAATAACACACATTCAATGACACTGGTAGATCCATATGTGGTTTGTGAGAAGGACACACATGCAATGACACTGGTGGATCCGTGTGTGGTCTGTGGGAAGAACACACATGCAATGACACTGGTGATATGTGGTTTGTGAAAAGAATAGACATGCAATGACTCTAACTGTGGTTCATGATAAGAGCAGACATGCAATGACACTGGTGGATCCATGTGTGGTCAATGAGAAGAACACACATGCAATGGCACTAGGTGTGGTTCATGATATGGTTTGTGAGAAGAACACACATGCAATGACTCTAGCAGTGGTTCATGAGAAGAACAGACATGCAATGACTCTAACTGTGGTACATGAAAAGAGCAGACATCGATGACACCGGTGTATCCATGTGTGGTCTATGAGAGGAACACACATGCAATGATTCTAGCTATGGTTCATGAGAAGAACACACATGCAATGACTCTAACTGTGGTTCATGAAAAGAGAAGACATGCGATGAGACCGGTGGATCCATGTGTGGTATATGAGAGGAACACACATGTAATGACTCTAACTGTGGTTAATGAAAAGAGCAGACATGCAATGACACTGGTGGGTCCATGTGTGGTTAATGAGAAGAACACACATGCAATGACACTTGGTGTGGTTCATGATATGGTTTGTGAGAAGAACACACATGCAATGACTGTAGCTGTGGTTCATGAAAAGAGGAGACATGTGATGACTCTAACTGTGGTTAATAAAAGAGCAGACATGCAATGACACTGGTAGATCCATGTGTGGTCTATGAGAGGAACACACATGCAATGACTCTAACAGTGGTTCATGAAAAGAGCATACATGTGATGACACCGGTGGATCCATGTGTGGTCTATGAGAGGAACACACATGCAATGACACTGGTGGATCCTTACGTGGTTTGTGAGAAGAACACACATGCAATGACACTGGTGGATCCATATGTAGTTCATGGGAAGGACACACATGCAATGACACTGGTGGAACCATGTGTGGTCTGTGGGAAGAACACACATGCAATGACACTGGTGAGATGTATTTTGTGAAAAGAACAGACATGCAATGACTCTAACTGTGGTTAATGAAAAGAGTAGACATGCAATGACACTGGTGGATCCATGTGTGGTTAATGAGAAGAACAGACATGCAATGACACTGGGTGTGGTTCATGATATGGTTTGTGAGAAGAACACACTTGAAATGACTCTAGCTGTGGTTCATGAAAAGAGCAGACATGCGATGACTCTAACTATGGTTAATGAAAAGAGCAGACATGCAATGACACTGGTGGATCCATGTGTGGTCTATGAGAGGAACACACATGCAATGACTCTAACTGTGGTTCATGAAAAGAGCAGACATGCAATGACACTGGTGGATCCATGTGTGGTCTAGGAGAGGAACACACATGCAATGACACCGGTGGATCCTTACGTGATCTGTGAGAATAACACACATGCAATGACACTGGTGGATCCATGTGTGGTATGGAGAAGGACACACAGGCAATGACACTGGTGGATCCATGTGTGGTTCGTGAGAAGAACACACATGCAATGACACTTGTGGATCCATGTGTGGTCTGTGGGAAGAACACACATGCAATGACAATAGTGATATGTGGTTTGTGAAAAGAACATACATGCAATGACCCTAACTGTGGTTCATGAAAAGAGCAGACATGCAATGACACTGGTGGATCCATGTGTGGTTAATGAGATGAACACACATGCAATGACACTGGGTGTGGTTCATGATATGGTTTGTGAGAAGAACACACACATGCAATGACTCTAGCTGTGGTTCATGAGAAGAACACACATGCAATGACTCTAACTGTGGTTCATGAAAAGAGCAGACATGTAATGAAACCGGTGGATCCATGTGTGGTCTATGAGAGGAACACACATGCGATGACACCGGTGGATCCTTACGTGGTTTGTGAAAAGAACACACATGCAATGACACTGGTGGATCCTTACGTGTTTTGTGAGGAGGACACACATGCAATGACACTGGTGGATCCATATGTGGTTCATGGGAAGGACACATAAGCAATGACACTGGTGGATCCATGTGTGGTCTGTGGGAAGAACACACATGCAATGACACTAGTGATATGTGGTTTGTGAAAAGAACAGACATGCAATGACTCTAACTGTGGTTGATGAAAAGAGCAGACATGCAATGACACTGGTGGATCCATGTGTGGTTAATGAGAAGAACAAACATTCAACGACACTGGGTGTGGTTCATGATATGGTTTGTGAGAAGAACACACATGCAATGACACTGCTGATATGTGGTTTGTGAGAAGAACACACATGCAATGACTCTAACCGTAGTTCATGAAAAGAGCAGACAAGCGATGAATCTAACTGTGGTTAATGAAAAGAGCAGAGATGCAATGACACTGGTGGATCCATGTGTGGTTAATGAGAATAACACACATGCAATGACTCTAGCTGTGGTTCATGAGAAGAACACACATGCAATGACTCTAACTGTGGTTCATGAAAAGAGCAGACATGTAATGAAACCGGTGGATCCATGTGTGGTCTATGAGAGGAACACACATGCGATGACACCGGTGGATCCTTACGTGGTTTGTGAAAAGAACACACATGCAATGACACTGGTGGATCCTTACGTGTTTTGTGAGGAGGACACACATGCAATGACACTGGTGGATCCATATGTGGTTCATGGGAAGGACACATAAGCAATGACACTGGTGGATCCATGTGTGGTCTGTGGGAAGAACACACATGCAATGACTCTAACTGTGGTTCATGAAAAGAGCAGACATGCAATGACACTGGTGGATCCATGTGTGGTCTAGGAGAGGAACACACATGCAATGACACCGGTGGATCCTTACGTGATCTGTGAGAATAACACACATGCAATGACACTGGTGGATCCATGTGTGGTATGGAGAAGGACACACAGGCAATGACACTGGTGGATCCATGTGTGGTTCATGAGAAGAACACACATGCAATGACACTTGTGGATCCATGTGTGGTCTGTGGGAAGAACACACATGCAATGACAATAGTGATATGTGGTTTGTGAAAAGAACATACATGCAATGACCCTAACTGTGGTTCATGAAAAGAGCAGACATGCAATGACACTGGTGGATCCATGTGTGGTTAATGAGATGAACACACATGCAATGACACTGGGTGTGGTTCATGATATGGTTTGTGAGAAGAACACACACATGCAATGACTCTAGCTGTGGTTCATGAGAAGAACACACATGCAATGACTCTAACTGTGGTTCATGAAAAGAGCAGACATGTAATGAAACCGGTGGATCCATGTGTGGTCTATGAGAGGAACACACATGCGATGACACCGGTGGATCCTTACGTGGTTTGTGAAAAGAACACACATGCAATGACACTGGTGGATCCTTACGTGTTTTGTGAGGAGGACACACATGCAATGACACTGGTGGATCCATATGTGGTTCATGGGAAGGACACATAAGCAATGACACTGGTGGATCCATGTGTGGTCTGTGGGAAGAACACACATGCAATGACACTAGTGATATGTGGTTTGTGAAAAGAACAGACATGCAATGACTCTAACTGTGGTTGATGAAAAGAGCAGACATGCAATGACACTGGTGGATCCATGTGTGGTTAATGAGAAGAACAAACATTCAACGACACTGGGTGTGGTTCATGATATGGTTTGTGAGAAGAACACACATGCAATGACACTGCTGATATGTGGTTTGTGAGAAGAACACACATGCAATGACTCTAACCGTAGTTCATGAAAAGAGCAGACAAGCGATGAATCTAACTGTGGTTAATGAAAAGAGCAGAGATGCAATGACACTGGTGGATCCATGTGTGGTTAATGAGAATAACACACATGCAATGACTCTAGCTGTGGTTCATGAGAAGAACACACATGCAATGACTCTAACTGTGGTTCATGAAAAGAGCAGACATGTAATGAAACCGGTGGATCCATGTGTGGTCTATGAGAGGAACACACATGCGATGACACCGGTGGATCCTACGTGGTTTGTGAAAAGAACACACATGCAATGACACTGGTGGATCCTTACGTGTTTTGTGAGGAGGACACACATGCAATGACACTGGTGGATCCATATGTGGTTCATGGGAAGGACACATAAGCAATGACACTGGTGGATCCATGTGTGGTCTGTGGGAAGAACACACATGCAATGACACTAGTGATATGTGGTTTGTGAAAAGAACAGACATGCAATGACTCTAACTGTGGTTGATGAAAAGAGCAGACATGCAATGACACTGGTGGATCCATGTGTGGTTAATGAGAAGAACAAACATTCAACGACACTGGGTGTGGTTCATGATATGGTTTGTGAGAAGAACACACATGCAATGACACTGCTGATATGTGGTTTGTGAGAAGAACACACATGCAATGACTCTAACCGTAGTTCATGAAAAAGAGCATGATGAATCTAACTGTGGTTAATGAAAAGAGCAGAGATGCAATGACACTGGTGGATCCATGTGTGGTTAATGAGAATAACACACATGCAATGACTCTAGCTGTGGTTCATGAGAAGAACACACATGCAATGACTCTAACTGTGGTTCATGAAAAGAGCAGACATGCGATGACACCGGTGGACTCTAGCTGTGGTCTATAAGAGGAACCCACATGCAATGACACTGGTGGATCCTTACGTGGTTTGGGAAAAGAACACACATGCAATGACACTGGTGGATCCATATGTGGTTTGTGAGAAGGACACACATGCAATGACACTGGTGGATCAATGTGTAGTTCATGGGAAGAACACACATGCAATGACACTGGTGGATCCATGTGTGGTATATGGGAAGAACACACATGCAATGACACTGGTGATATGTGGTTTGTGAAAAGAACAGACATGCAATGACTCTAACTGTGGTTAATGAAAAGAGCAGACATGCAATGCCACTGGTGGATCCATGTGTGGTTAATAAGAAGAACACACATGCAATGACACAAGGTGTGGTTCATGATATGGTTTGTGAGAAGAACACACATGCAATGACTCTAGCTGTGGTTCATGAAAAGAGCAGACCAGCGATGACTCTAACTATGGTTAATGAAAAGAGCAGACGTGCAATGACACTGGTGGATCCATGTGTGGTCTATGAGAGGAACACACATGCAATGACTCTAACAGTGGTTCTTGAAAAGAGCAGACAGGCGATGACACCGGTGCATCCATGTGTGGTCTATGAGAGGAACCTACATACAATGACACCGGTGGATCATAACGTGGTTTGTGAGAAGAACACACATGAAATGACACTGGTGGATCCATGTGTGGTCTGTGGGAAGAACACACATGCAATTACACTGGTGGATCCATATGTGGTTTGTTAGAAGGACACACATGCAATGACACTGGTGGATCCATGTGTGGTCTGTGGGAAGAACACACATGCAATGACACTGGAGATATGTGGTTTGTGAAAAGAACAGACATGCAATGACTCTAACTGTGGTTCATGAAAAGAGCACACATGCAATGACACTGGTGGATGCATGTGTGGTTAATGAGAAGAACACACATGCAATTACACTGGGTGTGGTTCATGATACGGTTTGTGAGAAGAACACACATGCAATGACTCTAGCTATCGTTCATTAGAAGAACACACATGCAATGACTCTAACTGTGGTTCATAAAAAGAGCAGACATGCGATGACTCCGGTGGATCCATGTGTGGTCTATGAGAGGAACACACATGCGATGACACCGGTGGATCCATGTGTGGTCTATGAGAAGAACACACATGAAATGACACGGTGGATCCTTACGTGGTTTGTGAGAAAAAAACACATGCAATGACACTGGTGAATCCATATGTGGTTCATGGGAAGGACACACATGCAATGACATAGGTAGATCCATGTGTGGTCTGTGGGAAGAACACACATGCAATGACACTGGTGAATCCATATGTGGTTCATGTGAAGAACACACATGCAATGACACTGGTGGATCCATGTGTGGTCTGTGGGAAGAACACACATGCAATGACACTGGTGATATGTGTTTTGTGAAAAGAACAGACATGCAATGACACTAGGTGTGGTTCATGGGAAGAACACACGTGCAATGACACTGGTGGATCCATGTGTGGTTAATGAGAAGAACACACATCGAATGACACTGGGAGTGGTTCATGATATGGTTTGTGAGAAGAACACACATGCAATGACTCTCGCTGTGGTTCATGAGAAGAACACACATGCAATGAATCTAACTGTGGTTCTTGAAAAGAGTAGACATGCGATAACACTGGTCGATTCATGTGTGGTTAATGAGAAGAACACACATAAAACGACACTAGGTGTGGTTCATGATATGGTTTGTGAGAAGAACACACATGCAATGACTCTAACTGTGGTTCATGAAAAGAGCAGACATGCGATGACTCTAACTGTGGTTCATGAAAAGAGGAGACATGCGATGACACCGGTGGATCCATATGTGGTCTATGAGAGGAACACACATGCAATGACAGCGGTGGATCCTCACGTGGTATGTGAAAAGAACACACATGCAATGACACTGGTGGATCCATGTGTGGTCTATGGGAAGAACACGCATGCAATGACACTAGTGGATCCATATGTCGTTTGTGAGAAGGATACACATGCAATGACACTGGTGGATCCATGTGTGGTCTGTGGGAAGAACAAACATGCAATGACACTGGTGTTATGTGGTTTGTGAAAAGAATAGACATGAAATGACTCTAACTGTGGTTCATGACAAGAGCAGATATGCAATGAACCTGGTGGATCCATGTGAGGTTAATGAGAAGAACACACATGCAATGACTCTAGCTATGGTCTGTGAGAGGAACACACATGCAATGACTCTAACTGTGGTTCATGAAAAGAGAAGACATGCGATGACACCGGTGGATCCATGTGTGGTCTATGAGAGGAACACACATGCAATGACACCGGTGGATCCTTACGTGGTCTGTGAGAACAACACACATGCAATGACACTGTTGGATCCATGTGTAGTCTGTGAGAAGGACACACATGCAATTACGCTGGGGGATCCATGTGTGGTTCGCGAGAAGGACACACATGCAATGACACTGGTGGATCCATGTGTGGTCTGTGGGAAGAACACACATGCAATGACACTGGTGATATGTGGTTCATGAGAAGAACACATTTGCAATGACTCTAACTGTGGTTCATGAAAAGAGTAGACATGCGATGACACTGGTGGATCCATGTGTGGTTAATGAGAAGAACACACATGCAATGACTCTAACTGCGGTTCATGAAAAGAGTAGACATGCGATGACACCGGTGGATCCATGTGTGGTCTATGAGAGGAACACACATGCAATGACACCGGTGGATCCTTACGTGGTTTGTGAGAAGATCACACATGCAATGACACTGGTGGATCCATGTGTGGTCTGTGGGAAGAACACACATTCAATGACACTGGTAGATCCATATGTGGTTTGTGAGAAGGACACACATGCAATGACACTGGTGGATCCATGTGTGGTCTGTGGGAAGAACACACATGCAATGACACTGGTGATATGTGGTTTGTGAAAAGAACAGACATGCAATGACTCTAACTGTGGTTCATGACAAGAGAAGACATGCAATGACACTGGTGGATCCATGTGTGGCCAATGAGAAGAATACATATGCAATGACACTAGGTGTGGTTCATGATATGGTTTGTGAGAAGAACACACATGCAATGACTCTAGCTGTGGTTCATGAGAAGAACACACATGCAATGACTCTAACTGTGGTTCATGAAAAGAGCAGACATGCGATGACACCGGTGTATCCATGTGTGGTCTATGAGAGGAACACACATGCAATGACTCTAGCTATGGTTCATGAGAAGAACACACATGCAATGACTCTAACTGTGGTTCATGAAAAGAGCAGACATGCAATGACACCGGTGGATCCATGTGTGGTCTATGAGACGAACACACATGCGATGACACCGGTGGATCCTTAAGTGGTTTGTGGAAAGAACACACATGCAATGACACTGGTGGATCCATATGTGGTTCATGGTAAGGACACACAAGCAATAACACTGGTGGATCCATGTGTGGTCTGTGGGAAGAACACACATGCAATACCACTAGTAATATGTGGTTTGTGAAAAGAACAGACATGCAATGACTCTAACTGTGGTTGATGAAAAGTGCAGACATGCAATGACACTGGTGGATCCATGTGTGGTTAATGAGAAGAACACACATTCAACGACACTGGGTGTGGTTCATGATATGGTTTGTGAGAAGAACACACATGCAATGACACTGCTGATATGTGGTTTGTGAGAAGAACACACATGCAATGACTCTAACCGTAGTTCATGAAAAGAGCAGACAAGCGATGAATCTAACTGTGGTTAATGAAAAGAGTAGAGATGCAATGACACTGGTGGATCCATGTGTGGTTAATGAGAATAACACACATGCAATGACTCTAGCTGTGGTTCATGAGAAGAACACACATGCAATGACTCTAACTGTGGTTCATGAAAAGAGCAGACATGCGATGACACCGGTGGACTCTAGCTGTGGTCTATAAGAGGAACCCACATGCAATGACACTGGTGGATCCTTACGTGGTTTGGGAAAAGAACACACATGCAATGACACTGGTGGATCCATATGTGGTTTGTGAGAAGGACACACATGCAATGACACTGGTGGATCCATGTGTAGTTCATGGGAAGAACACACATGCAATGACACTGGTGGATCCATGTGTGGTATATGGGAAGAACACACATGCAATGACACTGGTGATATGTGGTTTGTGAAAAGAACAGACATGCAATGACTCTAACTGTGGTTAATGAAAAGAGCAGACATGCAATGCCACTGATGGATCCATGTGTGGTTAATAAGAAGAACACACATGCAATGACACTAGGTGTGGTTCATGATATGGTTTGTGAGAAGAACACACATGCAATGACTCTACCTGTGGTTCATGAAAAGAGCAGACCAGCGATGACTCTAACTATGGTTAATGAAAAGAGCAGACGTGCAATGACACTAGTGGATCCATGTGTGGTCTATGAGAGGAACACACATGCAATGACTCTAACAGTGGTTCTTGAAAAGAGCAGACAGGCGATGACACCGGTGCATCCATGTGTGGTCTATGAGAGGAACACACATGCAATGACACCGGTGGATCATAACGTGGTTTGTGAGAAGAACACACATGCAATGACACTGGTGGATCCATGTGTGGTCTGTGGGAAGAACACACATGCAATGACACTGGTGGATCCATATGTGGTTTGTGAGAAGGACACACATGCAATGACACTGGTGGATCCATGTGTGGTCTGTGGGAAGAACACACATGCAATGACACTGGAGATATGTGGTTTGTGAAAAGAACAGACATGCAATGACTCTAACTGTGGTTCATGAAAAGAGCAGACATGCAATGCCACTGGTGGATGCATGTGTGGTTAATGAGAAGAACACACATGCAATTACACTGGGTGTGGTTCATGATACGGTTTGTGAGAAGAACACACATGCAATGACTCTAGCTATCGTTCATGAGAAGAACACACATGCAATGACTCTAACTGTGGTTCATAAAAAGAGCTGACATGCGATGACACCGGTGGATCCATGTGTGGTCTATGATAGGAACACACATGCGATGACATCGGTGGATCCATGTGTGGTCTATGAGAAGAACACACATGCAATGACACCGGTGGATCGTTACGTGGTTTGTGAGAAGAACACACATGCAATGACACTGGTGAATCCATATGTGGTTCTTGGGAAGGACACACATGCAATGACACGGGTGGATCCATGTGTGGTATGTGGGAAGAACACACATGCAATCACACTGGTGAATCCATATGTGGTTCATGTGAAGAACACACATGCAATGACACTGGTGGATCCATGTGTGGTCTGTGGGAAGAACATGCATGCAATGACACTCGTGATATGTGTTTTGTGAAAAGAACATACATGCAATGACACTAGGTGTGGTTCATGGGAAGAACACACGTGCAATGACACTGGTGGATCCATATGTGGTTAATGAGAAGAACACACATGCAATGACACTGGGTGTGGTTCATGATATGGTTTGTGAGAAGAACACACATGCAATGACTCTAGCTGTGGTTTATGAGAAGAACACACATGCAATGAATCTAACTGTGGTTCATGAAAAGAGTAGACATGTGATGACACTGGTCGATTCATGTGTGGTTAATGAGAAGAACACACATAAAACGACACTGGGTGTGGTTCATGATATGGTTTGTGAGAAGAACACACATGCAATGACTCTAACTGTGGTTCATGAAAAGATCAGACATGCGATGACTCTAACTGTGGTTCATGAAAAGAGCAGACATGCGATGACACCGGTGGATCCATATGTGGTCTATGAGAGGAACACACATGCAATGACACCGGTGGATCCTTACGTGGTATGTGAAAAGAACACACATGCAATGACACTGGTGGATCCATGTGTGGTCTATGGGAAGAACACGCATGCAATGACACTAGTGGATCCATATGTCGTTTGTGAGAAGGATACACATGCAATGACACTGGTGGATCCATGTGTGGTCTGTGGGAAGAACAAACATGCAATGACACTGGTGATATGTGGTTTGTGAAAAGAATAGACATGAAATGACTCTAACTGTGGTTCATGACAAGAGAAGATATGCAATGACACTGGTGGATCCATGTGAGGTTAATGAGAAGAACACACATGCAATGACTCTAGCTATGGTCTATGAGAGGAACACACATGCAATGACTCTAACTGTGGTTCATGAAAAGAGAAGACATGCGATGACACCGGTGGATCCATGTGTGGTCTATGAGAGGAACACACATGCAATGACACCGGTGGATCCTTACGTGGTCTGTGAGAACAACACACATGCAATGACACTGTTGGATCCATGTGTAGTCTGTGAGAAGGACACACATGCAATGACGCTGGGGGATCCATGTGTGGTTCGTGAGAAGGACATACATGCAATGACACTGGTGGATCCATGTGTGGTCTGTGGGAAGAACACACATGCAATGACACTGGTGATATGTGGTTCATGAGAAGAACACATATGCAATGACTCTAACTGTGGTTCATGAAAAGAGTAGACATGCGATGACACTGGTGGATCCATGTGTGGTTAATGAGAAGAACACACATGCAATGACTCTAACTGCGGTTCATGAAAAGAGCAGACATGCGATGACACCAGTGGATCCATGTGTGGTCTATGAGAGGAACACACATGAAATGACACCGGTGGATCCTTACGTGGTTTGTGAGAAGATCACACATGCAATGACACTGGTGGATCCATGTGTGGTCTGTGGGAAGAACACACATTCAATGACACTGGTAGATCCATATGTGGTTTGTGAGAAGGACACACATGCAATGACACTGGTGGATCCATGTGTGGTCTGTGGGAAGAAGACACATGCAATGACACTGGTGATATGTGGTTTGTGAAAAGAACAGACATGCAATGACTCTAACTGTGGTTCATGACAAGAGAAGACATGCAATGACACTGGTGGATCCATGTGTGGCCAATGAGAAGAATACATATGCAATGACACTAGGTGTGGTTCATGATATGGTTTGTGAGAAGAACACACATGCAATGACTCTAGCTGTGGTTCATGAGAAGAACACACATGCAATTACTCTAACTGTGGTTCATGAAAAGAGCAGACATGCGATGACACCGGTGTATCCATGTGTGGTCTATGAGAGGAACACACATGCAATGACTCTAGCTATGGTTCATGAGAAGAACACACATGCAATGACTCTAACTGTGGTTCATGAAAAGAGCAGACATGCAATGACACCGGTGGATCCATGTGTGGTCTATGAGAGGAACACACATGCGATGACACCGGTGGATCCTTAAGTGGTTTGTGGAAAGAACACACATGCAATGACACTGGTGGATCCTTACGTGTTTTGTGAGGAGGACACACATGCAATGACACTGGTGGATCCATATGTGGTTAATGGGAAGGACAAACAAGCAATGACACTGGTGGATCCATGTGTGGTCTATGGGAAGAACACACATGCAATGACACTAGTGATATGTGGTTTGTGAAAAGAACAGACATGCAATGACTCTAACTATGGTTGATGAAAAGAGCAGACATGCAATGACACTGGTGGATCCATGTGTGGTTAATGAGAAGAACACACATTCAACGACACTGGGTGTGGTTCATGATATGGTTTGTGAGAAGAACACACATGCAATGACACTGGTGATATGTGGTTTGTGAGAAGAACACACATGCAATGACTCTAACCGTGGTTCATGAAAAGAGCAGACAAGTGATGAATCTAATTGTGGTTAATGAAAGGAGCAGAGATGCAATGACACTGGTGGATCCATGTGTGGTTAATGAGAATAACACACATGCAATGACTCTAGCTGTGGTTCATGAGAAGAACACACATGCAATGACTCTAACTGTGGTTCATGAAAAGAGCAGACATGCGATGACACCGGTGGACTCTAGCTGTGGTCTATAAGAGGAACCCACATGCAATGACACTGGTGGATCCTTACGTGGTTTGGGAAAATAACACACATGCAATGACACTAGTGGATCCATATGTGGTTTGTGAGAAGGACACACATGCAATGACACTGGTGGATCCATGTGTAGTTCATGGGAAGAACACACATGCAATGACACTGGTGGATCCATGTGTGGTGGAAGAACACACATGCAATGACACTGGTGATATGTGGTTTGTGAAAAGAACAGACATGCAATGACTCTAATTGTGGTTAATGAAAAGAGCAGACATGCAATGCCACTGGTGGATCCATGTGTGGTTAATAAGAAGAACACACATGCAATGACACTAGGTGTGGTTCATGATATGGTTTGTGAGAAGAACACACATGCAATGTCTCTAGCTGTGGTTCATGAAAAGAGCAGACCAGCGATGACTCTAACTATGGTTAATGAAAAGAGCAGACGTGCAATGACACTGGTGGATCCATGTGTGGTCTATGAGAGGAACACACATACAATGACTCTAAAAGTGGTTCTTGAAAAGAGCAGACAGGCGATGACACCGGTGCATCCATGTGTGGTCTATGAGAGGAACACACATGCAATGACACCGGTGGATCATAACGTGGTTTGTGAGAAGAACACACATGCAATGACACTGGTGGATCCATGTGTGGTCTGTGGGAAGAACACACATGCAATGACACTGGTGGATCCATATTTGTTTTGTGAGAAGGACACACATGCAATGACACTGGTGGATCCATGTGTAGTCTGTGGGAAGAACACACATGCAATGACACTGGAGATATGTGGTTTGTGAAAAGAACAGACATGCAATGACTCTAACTGTGGTTCATGAAAAGAGCAGACATGCAATGACACTGGTGGATGCATGTGTGGTTAATGAGAAGAACACACATGCAATTACACTGGGTGTGGTTCATGATACGGTTTGTGAGAAGATAACACATGCAATGACTCTAGCTATCGTTCATGAGAAGAACACACATGCAATGACTCTAACTGTGGTTCATAAAAAGAGCAGACATGCGATGACACCGGTGGATCCATGTGTGGTCTATGAGAGGAACACACATGCGATGACATCGGTGGATCCATGTGTGGTCTATGAGAAGAACACACATGCAATGACACCGGTGGATCCTTACGTGGTTTGTGAGAAGAACACACATGCAATGACACTGGTGAATCCATATGTGGTTCATGGGAAGGACACACATGCAATGACACAGGTGGATCCATGTGTGGTCTGTGGGAAGAACACACATGCAATGACACTGGTGAATCCATATGTGGTTCATGTGAAGAACACACATGCAATGACACTGATGGATCCATGTGTGGTCTGTGGGAAGAACACGCATGCAATGACACTGGTGATATGTGTTTCGTGAAAAGAATAGACATGCAATGACACTAGGTGTGGTTCATGGGAAGAACACACGTGCAATGACACTGGTGGATCCATATGTGGTTAATGAGAAGAACACACATGCAATGACACTGGGTGTGGTTCATGATATGGTTTGTGAGAAGAACACACATGCAATGACTCTAGCTGTGGTTCATGAGAAGAACACACACGCAATGAATCTAATTGTGGTTCATGAAAAGAGTAGACATGCGATGACACTGGTCGATTCATGTGTGGTTAATGAGAAGAACACACATAAAACGACACTGGGTGTGGTTCATGATATGGTTTGTGATAAGAACACACATGCAATGACTCTAACTGTGGTTCATGAAAAGAGCAGACATGCGATGACTCTAACTGTGGTTCATGAAAAGAGCAGACATGCGATGACACCGGTGGATCCATATGTGGTCTATGAGAGGAACACACATGCAATGACACCGGTGGATCCTTGCGTGGTATGTGAAAAGAACACACATGCAATGACACAGGTGGATCCATGTGTGATCTGTGGGAAGAACACACATGCAATGACACTGGTGAATCCATATGTGGTTCATGTGAAGAACACACAGGCAATGACACTGGTGGATCCATGTGTGGTCTGTGGGAAGAACACGCATGCAATGACATTGGTGATATGTGTTTTGTGAAAAGAATAGACATGCAATGATACTAGGTGTGGTTCATGGGAAGAACACACATGCAATGACACTGGTGGATCCATATGTGGTTAATGAGAAGAACACACATGCAATGACACTGGGTGTGGTTCATGATATGGTTTGTGAGAAGAACACACATGCAATGACTCTAGCTGTGGTTCATGAGAAGAACACACACGCAATGAATCTAACTGTGGTTCATGAAAAGAGTAGACATGCGATGACACTGGTCGATTCATGTGTGGTTAATGAGAAGAACACACATAAAACGACACTGGGTGTGGTTCATGATATGGTTTGTGAGAAGAACACACATGCAATGACTCTAACTGTGGTTCATGAAAAGAGCAGACATGCGATGACTCTAACTGTGGTTCATGAAAAGAGCAGACATGCGATGACACCGGTGGATCCATATGTGGTCTATGAGAGGAACACACATGCAATGACACCGGTGGATCCTTACGTGGTATGTGAAAAGAACACACATGCAATGACTCTGGTGGATCCATGTGTGGTCTATGGGAAGAACACGCATGCAATGACACTAGTGGATCCATATGTCGTTTGTGAGAAGGATACACATGCAATGACACTAGTGGATCCATGTGTGGTCTGTGGGAAGAACAAACATGCAATGACACTGGTGATATGTGGTTTGTGAAAAGAATAGACATGAAATGACTCTAACTGTGGTTCATGACAAGAGCAGATATGCAATGACACTGGTGGATCCATGTGAGGTTAATGAGAAGAACACACATGCAATTACACTTGGTGTGGTTCATTATATGGTTTGTGAGAAGAACACACATGCAATGACTCTAGCTATGGTCTATGATAGGAACACACATGCAATGACTCTAACTGTGGTTCATGAAAAGAGAAGACATGTGATGACACCGGTGGATCCATGTGTGGTCTATGAGAGGAACACACATGCAATGACACCGGTGGATCCTTATGTGGTCTGTGAGAACAACACACATGGAATGACACTGTTGGATCCATGTGTAGTTTGTGAGAAGGACACACATGCAATGACACTTGGGGATCCATGTGTGGTTCGTGAGAAGGACACACATGCAATGACACTGGTGGATCCATGTGTGGTCTGTGGGAAGAACACACATGCAATGGCACTGGTGATATGTGGTTCATGAGAAGAACACATATGCAATGACTGTAACTATGGTTCATGAAAAGAGTAGACATGCGATGACACTGGTGGATCCATGTGTGGTTAATGAGAAGAACACACATGCAATGACTCTAACTGCGGTTCATGAAAAGAGCAGACATGCGATGACACCGGTGGATCCATGTGTGGTCTATGAGAGGAACACACATGCAATGACACCGGTGGATCCTTACGTGGTTTGTGAGAAGATCACACATGCAATGACACTGGTGGATCCATGTGTGGTCTGTGGGAAGAACACACATTCAATGACACTGGTACATCCATATGTGGTTAATGAGAAGAACACACATGCAATTACACTGGGTGTGGTTCATGATACGGTTTGTGAGAAGATAACACATGCAATGACTCTAGCTATCGTTCATGAGAAGAACACACATGCAATGACTCTAACTGTGGTTCATAAAAAGGGCAGACATGCGATGACACCGGTGGATCCATGTGTGGTCTATGAGAGGAACACACATGCGATGACATCGGTGGATCCATGTGTGGTCTATGAGAAGAACACACATGCAATGACACCGGTGGATCCTTACGTGGTTTGTGAGAAGAACACACATGCAATGACACTGGTGAATCCATATGTGGTTCATGGGAAGGACACACATGCAATGACACAGGTGGATCCATGTGTGGTCTGTGGGAAGAACACACATGCAATGACACTGGTGAATCCATATGTGGTTCATGTGAAGAACACACATGCAATGACACTGATGGATCCATGTGTGGTCTGTGGGAAGAACACGCATGCAATGACACTGGTGATATGTGTTTCGTGAAAAGAATAGACATGCAATGACACTAGGTGTGGTTCATGGGAAGAACACACGTGCAATGACACTGGTGGATCCATATGTGGTTAATGAGAAGAACACACATGCAATGACACTGGGTGTGGTTCATGATATGGTTTGTGAGAAGAACACACATGCAATGACTCTAGCTGTGGTTCATGAGAAGAACACACACGCAATGAATCTAATTGTGGTTCATGAAAAGAGTAGACATGCGATGACACTGGTCGATTCATGTGTGGTTAATGAGAAGAACACACATAAAACGACACTGGGTGTGGTTCATGATATGGTTTGTGATAAGAACACACATGCAATGACTCTAACTGTGGTTCATGAAAAGAGCAGACATGCGATGACTCTAACTGTGGTTCATGAAAAGAGGACATATGCGATGACACCGGTGGATCCATATGTGGTCTATGAGAGGAACACACATGCAATGACACCGGTGGATCCTTGCGTGGTATGTGAAAAGAACACACATGCAATGACACAGGTGGATCCATGTGTGATCTGTGGGAAGAACACACATGCAATGACACTGGTGAATCCATATGTGGTTCATGTGAAGAACACACAGGCAATGACACTGGTGGATCCATGTGTGGTCTGTGGGAAGAACACGCATGCAATGACATTGGTGATATGTGTTTTGTGAAAAGAATAGACATGCAATGATACTAGGTGTGGTTCATGGGAAGAACACACATGCAATGACACTGGTGGATCCATATGTGGTTAATGAGAAGAACACACATGCAATGACACTGGGTGTGGTTCATGATATGGTTTGTGAGAAGAACACACATGCAATGACTCTAGCTGTGGTTCATGAGAAGAACACACACGCAATGAATCTAACTGTGGTTCATGAAAAGAGTAGACATGCGATGACACTGGTCGATTCATGTGTGGTTAATGATAAGAACACACATAAAACGACACTGGGTGTGGTTCATGATATGGTTTGTGAGAAGAACACACATGCAATGACTCTAACTGTGGTTCATGAAAAGAGCAGACATGCGATGACTCTAACTGTGGTTCATGAAAAGAGCAGACATGCGATGACCGGTGGATCCATATGTGGTCTATGAGAGGAACACATGCAATGACACCGTGGATCCTACGTGGTATGTGAAAAGAACACACATGCAATGACTCCAGTGGATCCATGTGTGGTCTATGGGAAGAACACGCATGCAATGACACTAGTGGATCCATATGTCGTTTGTGAGAAGGATACACATGCAATGACACTAGTGGATCCATGTGTGGTCTGTGGGAAGAACAAACATGCAATGACACTGGTGATATGTGGTTTGTGAAAAGAATAGACATGAAATGACTCTAACTGTGGTTCATGACAAGAGCAGATATGCAATGACACTGGTGGATCCATGTGAGGTTAATGAGAAGAACACACATGCAATTACACTTGGTGTGGTTCATTATATGGTTTGTGAGAAGAACACACATGCAATGACTCTAGCTATGGTCTATGATAGGAACACACATGCAATGACTCTAACTGGTTCATGAAAAGAGAAGACATGTGATGACACCGGTGGATCCATGTGTGGTCTATGAGAGGAACACACATGCAATGACACCGGTGGATCCTTATGTGGTCTGTGAGAACAACACACATGGAATGACACTGTTGGATCCATGTGTAGTTTGTGAGAAGGACACACATGCAATGACACTTGGGGATCCATGTGTGGTTCGTGAGAAGGACACACATGCAATGACACTGGTGGATCCATGTGTGGTCTGTGGGAAGAACACACATGCAATGGCACTGGTGATATGTGGTTCATGAGAAGAACACATATGCAATGACTGTAACTATGGTTCATGAAAAGAGTAGACATGCGATGACACTGGTGGATCCATGTGTGGTTAATGAGAAGAACACACATGCAATGACTCTAACTGCGGTTCATGAAAAGAGCAGACATGCGATGACACCGGTGGATCCATGTGTGGTCTATGAGAGGAACACACATGCAATGACACCGGTGGATCCTTACGTGGTTTGTGAGAAGATCACACATGCAATGACACTGGTGGATCCATGTGTGGTCTGTGGGAAGAACACACATTCAATGACACTGGTACATCCATATGTGGTTTGTGAGAAGGACACACATGCAATGACACTGGTGGATCCATGTGTGGTCTGTGGTAAGAACACACATGCAATGACACTGGTGATATGTGGTTTGTGAAAAGAACAGACATGCAATGACTCTAACTGTGGTTCATGACAAGAGAAGACATGCAATGGCACAGGTGGATCCATGTGTGGCCAATGAGAAGAATACACATGCAATTACACTAGGTGTGGTTCATGATATGGTTTGTGAGAAGAACACACATGCAATGACTCTAGCTGTGGTTCATGAGAAGAACACACATGCAATGATTCTAACTGTGGTTCATGAAAAGAGCAGACATGCGATGACACCGGTGTATCCATGTGTGGTCTATGAGAGGAACACACATGCAATGACTCTAGGTATGGTTCATGAGAAGAACACACATGAAATGACTCTAACTGTGGTTCATGAAAAGAGCAGACATGCGATGACACCGGTGGATCCATGTGTGGTTTATGAGAGGAACACACATGTAATGACTCTAACTGTGGTTAATGAAAAGAGCAGACATGCAATGACACTGGTGGGTCCATGTGTGGTTAATGAGAAGAACACACATGCAATGACACTGGGTGTGGTTCATGATATGGTTTGTGAGAGGAACACACATGCAATGACTATAGCTGTGGTTCATGAAAAGAGGAGACATGCGATGACTCTAACTGTGGTTAATGAAAAGAGCAGACATGCAATGACACTGGTAGATCCATGTGTGGTCTATGAGAGGAACACACATGCAATGACTCTAACAGTGGTTCATGAAAAGAGCATACATGTGATGACACCGGTGGATCCATGTGTGGTCTATGAGAGGAACACACATGCAATGACACTGGTGGATCCTTACGTGGTTTGTGAGAAGAACACACATGCAATGACACTGGTGGATCCATATGTAGTTCATGGGAAGGACATACATGCAATGACACTGGTGGAACCATGTGTGGTCTGTGGGAAGAACACACATGCAATAACACTGGTGATATGTGTTTTGTGAAAAGAACAGACATGCAATGACTCTAACCATGGTTCATGAAAAGAGCAGATATGCAATGACACTGGTGGATCCATGTGTGGTTAATGAGAAGAACACACATGCAATGACACTGGGTGTGGTTCATGATATGGTTTGTGTGAAGAACACACATGCAATGACTCTAGCTGTGGTTCATGAGAAGAACACATATGCAATGACTATAACAGTGGTTCATGAAAAGAGCAGACATGCGATGACACTGGTGGATCCATGTGTGGTTAATGAGAAGAACACACATGGAATGATACTGGGTGTGGTTCATGATATGGTTTGTGAGAAGAACAAACATGCAATGATTCGAGCTGTGGTTCATGAGAAGAACACACATGCAATGACTCTAACTATGGTTCATGAAAAGAGCAGACATGCGATGACACCGGTGGATCCATGTGTGGTCTATGAGAGGAACACACATGCGATGACACCGGTGGATCCATCTGTGGTCTATGAGAGGAACACACATGCAATGACACTGGTGGATCCTCACGTGGTTTGTGAGAAGAACACACATGCAATGACACTGGTGGATCCATATGTAGTTCATGGGAAGAACACACATGCAATGACACTGGTGGATCCATGTGTGGTCTGTGGGAAGAACACACATGCAATGACACTGGTGAATCCATATGTGGTTCATGTGAAGAACACACATGCAATGACACTCGTGGATCCATGTGTGGTCTGTGGGAAGAACATGCATGCAATGACATTGGTGATATGTGTTTTGTGAAAAGAATAGACATGCAATGACACTAGGTGTGGTTCATGGGAAGAACACAAGTGCAATGACACTGGTGGATCCATATGTGGTTAATGAGAAGAACACACATGCAATGACACTGGGTGTGGTTCATGATATGGTTTGTGAGAAGAACACACATGCAATGACTCTAGCTGTGGTTCATGAGAAGAACACACGCATTGAGTCTAACTGTGGTTCATGAAAAGAGTAGACATGCGATGACACTGGTCGATTCATGTGTGGTTAATGAGAAGAACACACATAAAACGACACTAGGTGTGGTTCATGATATGGTTTGTGAGAAGAACACACATGCAATGACTCTAACTGTGGTTCATGAAAAGAGCAGACATGCGATGACTCTAATTGTGGTTCATGAAAAGAGCAGACATGCGATGACACCGGTGGATCCATATGTGGTCTATGAGAGGAACACATGCAATGACACCGGTGGATCCTTACGTGTCATGTGAAAAGAACACACATGCAATGACTCTGGTGGATCCATGTGTGGTCTATGGGAAGAACACGCATGCAATGACACTAGTGGATCCATATGTCGTTTGTGAGAAGGATACACATGCAATGACACTGGTGGATGTGTGGTCCGTGGGAAGAAATGCAATGACACTGGTGATATGTGGTTTGTGAAAAGAATAGACATGAAATGACTCTAACTGTGGTTCATGACAAGAGTAGATATGCAATGACACTGGTGGATCCATGTGAGGTTAATGAGAAGAACACACATGCAATGACACTTGGTGTGGTTCATTATATGGTTTGTGAGAAGAACACCATGCAATGACTCTAGATGTGCTTCATGAGAAGAACACATATGCAATGACTCTAACTGTGGTTCATGAAAAGAGCAGACATGCGATGACACTGGTGGATCCATGTGGGGTTAATGAGAAGAACACACATGCATGACTCTAGCTATGGTCTATGATAGGAACACACATGCAATGACTCTAACTGTGGTTCATGAAAAGAGAACACATGTGATGACACCGGTGGATCCATGTGTGGTCTATGAGAGGAACACACATGCAATGACACCGGTGGATCCTTATGTGGTCTGTGAGAACAACACACATGCAATGACACTGTTGGATCCATGTGTAGTCTGTGAGAAGGACACACATGCAATGACACTTGGGGATCCATGTGTGGTTCGTGAGAAGGACACACATGCAATGACACTGGTGGATCCATGTGTGGTCTGTGGGAAGAACACACATGCAATGACACTGGTGATATGTGGTTCATGAGAAGACACATATGCAATGACTCTAACTGTGGTTCATGAAAAGAGTAGACATGGCGATGACCGGTGGATCCATGTGTGGTTAATGAGAAGAACACACATGCAATGACTCTAACTGTGGTTCATGAAAAGAGCAGACATGCGATGACACCGGTGGATCCATGTGTGGTCTATGAGAGGAACACACATGCAATGACACCGGTGGATCCTTACGTGGTTTGTGAGAAGATCACACATGCAATGACACTGGTGGATCCATGTGTGGTCTGTGGGAAGAACACACATTCAATGACACTGGTAGATCCATATGTGGTTTGTGAGAAGGACACACATGCAATGACACTGGTGGATCCATGTGTGGTCTGTGGGAAGAACACACATGCAATGACACTGGTGATATGTGGTTTGTGAAAAGAACAGACATGCAATGACTCTAACTGTGGTTCATGACAAGAGAAGACATGCAATGACACTGGTGGATCCATGTGTGGCCAATGAGAAGAATACACATGCAATTACACTAGGTGTGGTTCATGATATGGTTTGTGAGAAGAACACACATGCAATGACTCTAGCTGTGGTTCATGAGAAGAACACACATGCAATGACTCTAACTGTGGTTCATGAAAAGAGAAGACATGTGATGACACCGGTGTATCCATGTGTGGTCTATGAGAGGAACACACATGCGATGACACCGGTGGATCCATCTGTGGTCTATGAGAGGAACACACATGCAATGACACTGGTGGATCCTCACGTGGTTTGTGAGAAGAACACACATGCAATGACACTGGTGGATCCATATGTAGTTCATGGGAAGAACACACATGCAATGACACTGGTGGATCCATGTGTGGTCTGTGGGAAGAACACACATGCAATGACACTGGTGAATCCATATGTGGTTCATGTGAAGAACACACATGCAATGACACTCGTGGATCCATGTGTGGTCTGTGGGAAGAACATGCATGCAATGACATTGGTGATATGTGTTTTGTGAAAAGAATAGACATGCAATGACACTAGGTGTGGTTCATGGGAAGAACACAAGTGCAATGACACTGGTGGATCCATATGTGGTTAATGAGAAGAACACACATGCAATGACACTGGGTGTGGTTCATGATATGGTTTGTGAGAAGAACACACATGCAATGACTCTAGCTGTGGTTCATGAGAAGAACACACACGCAATGAGTCTAACTGTGGTTCATGAAAAGAGTAGACATGCGATGACACTGGTCGATTCATGTGTGGTTAATGAGAAGAACACACATAAAACGACACTAGGTGTGGTTCATGATATGGTTTGTGAGAAGAACACACATGCAATGACTCTAACTGTGGTTCATGAAAAGAGCAGACATGCGATGACTCTAATTGTGGTTCATGAAAAGAGCAGACATGCGATGACACCGGTGGATCCATATGTGGTCTATGAGAGGAACACACATGCAATGACACCGGTGGATCCTTACGTGTCATGTGAAAAGAACACACATGCAATGACTCTGGTGGATCCATGTGTGGTCTATGGGAAGAACACGCATGCAATGACACTAGTGGATCCATATGTCGTTTGTGAGAAGGATACACATGCAATGACACTGGTGGATGTGTGGTCCGTGGGAAGAAATGCAATGACACTGGTGATATGTGGTTTGTGAAAAGAATAGACATGAAATGACTCTAACTGTGGTTCATGACAAGAGTAGATATGCAATGACACTGGTGGATCCATGTGAGGTTAATGAGAAGAACACACATGCAATGACACTTGGTGTGGTTCATTATATGGTTTGTGAGAAGAACACCATGCAATGACTCTAGATGTGCTTCATGAGAAGAACACATATGCAATGACTCTAACTGTGGTTCATGAAAAGAGCAGACATGCGATGACACTGGTGGATCCATGTGGGGTTAATGAGAAGAACACACATGCATGACTCTAGCTATGGTCTATGATAGGAACACACATGCAATGACTCTAACTGTGGTTCATGAAAAGAGAACACATGTGATGACACCGGTGGATCCATGTGTGGTCTATGAGAGGAACACACATGCAATGACACCGGTGGATCCTTATGTGGTCTGTGAGAACAACACACATGCAATGACACTGTTGGATCCATGTGTAGTCTGTGAGAAGGACACACATGCAATGACACTTGGGGATCCATGTGTGGTTCGTGAGAAGGACACACATGCAATGACACTGGTGGATCCATGTGTGGTCTGTGGGAAGAACACACATGCAATGACACTGGTGATATGTGGTTCATGAGAAGACACATATGCAATGACTCTAACTGTGGTTCATGAAAAGAGTAGACATGCGATGACACTGGTGGATCCATGTGTGGTTAATGAGAAGAACACACATGCAATGACTCTAACTGTGGTTCATGAAAAGAGCAGACATGCGATGACACCGGTGGATCCATGTGTGGTCTATGAGAGGAACACACATGCAATGACACCGGTGGATCCATACGTGGTCTGTGAGAAGAACACACATGCAATGACACCGGTGGATCCATGTGTGGTCTGTGGGAAGAACACACATTCAATGACACTGGTAGATCCATATGTGGTTTGTGAGAAGGACACACATGCAATGACACTGGTGGATCCATGTGTGGTCTGTGGGAAGAACACACATGCAATGACACTGGTGATATGTGGTTTGTGAAAAGAACAGACATGCAATGACTCTAACTGTGGTTCATAACAAGAGAAGACATGCAATGACACTGGTGGATCCATGTGTGGCCAATGAGAAGAATACACATGCAATTACACTAGGTGTGGTTCATGATATGGTTTGTGAGAAGAACACACATGCAATGACTCTAGCTGTCTATGAGAGAAAGAACACACATGAAATGACTTGTAACAGTGGGTCAATGAAAGAGCATACATGGATGACATCGGTGATCCATGTGTGGTCTATGAGAAGAACACACATGCAATGACTCTTGGTGGATCCTTACGTGGTTCATGAGAAGAACACACATGCAATGACACCGGTGGATCCATGTGTAGTTCATGGGAAGGACACACATGCAATGACACTGGGTGAACCATGTGTGGTCTGTGAGAAGAACAGACATGCAATGACTCTAACCGTGGTTCATGAAAAGAGCAGATATGCAATGACACTGGTGGATCCATGTGTGGTTAATGAGAAGAACACACATGCAATGACACTGGGTGTGGTTCATGATATGGTTTGTGAGAAGAACACACATGCAATGACTCTAGCTGTGGTTCATGAGAAGAACACATATGCAATGACTCTAACAGTGGTTCATGAAAAGAGCAGACATGCGATGACACTGGTGGATCCATGTGTGGTTAATGAGAAGAACACACATGCAATGACACTGGGTGTGGTTCATGATATGGTTTGTGAGAAGAACAAACATGCAATGATTCGAGCTGTGGTTCATGAGAAGAACACACATGCAATGACTCAAACTATGGTTCATGAAAAGAGCAGACATGCGATGACACCGGTGGATCCATGCGTGGTCTATGAGAGGAACACACATGCGATGACACCGGTGGATCCATCTGTGGTCTATGAGAGGAACACACATGCAATGACACTGGTGGATCCTTACGTGGTTTGTGAGAAGAACACACATGCAATGACACTGGTGGATCCATATGTAGTTCATGGGAAGAACACACATGCAATGACACTGGTGGATCCATGTGTGGTCTGTGGGAAGAACACACATGCAATGACACTGGTGATATGTGTTTTGTCGTTATGTGCATGCAATGACTAAATCAGGGTTCATGAAAAGAGCAGATATGCAATGACACTGGTGGATCCATGTGCAGTTAATGAGAAGAACACACATGAAATGCCACTGGGTGTGATTCATGATATGGTTTGTGAGAAGAACACACATGTAATGACTCTAGATGTGGTTCATGAGAAGAACACACATGCAATGACTCTAACTGTGGTTCATGAAAAGAGCAGACATGCGATGGCACCGGTGGACTCTAGCTGTGGTCTATGAGAGGAACACACATTTAATGACACCGGTGGATCCTTACTTGGTTTGTGAAAAGAACACGCATGCAATGACACTGGTGCATCCATATGTGGTTTGTGAGAAGGACACACATGCAATGACACTGGTGGATCCATGTGTGGTTCATGGGAACAACACACATGCAATGACACTGGTGGATCCATGTCTGGTATGTGGGAAGAACACACATGCAATGACACTGGTGATATGTGGTTTGTGAAAAGAACAGACATGCAATGACTCTAACTATGGTTAATGAAAACAGTAGACATGCAATGACACTGGTGGATCCATGTGTGGTTAATGAGAAGAACACACATGCAATGACACTGGGTGTGGTTCATGATATGATTTGTGAGAAGAACAAACATGCAATGACTCTAGCTGTGGTTCATGAAAGAGCAGACATGCAATGACTCTAACTATGGTTAATGAAAAGAGTAGACATGCGATGACACCGATGGATCCATATGTGGTCTATGAGAGGAACACACATGCAATGACACCGGTGGATCCTAACCTGGTCTCTGAGAATAACACACATGCAATGACAGTGGTGGATCCATGTGTGGTCTGTGAGAAGGACACACATGCAATGACACTAGTGGATCCATGTGTGGTTCGTGAGAAGAAAACTCATGCAATGACACTGGTGGATCCATGTGTGGTCTGTGGGAAGAACACACATTCAATGACACTAGTGATATGTGGTTTGTGAAAAGAACAGACATGCAATGACTCTATCTATGGTTCATGAAAAGAGCAGACATGCAATGGCACTAGTGGATCCATGTGTGGTTAATGAGAAGAACACACATGCAATGACACTGGGTGTGGTTCATGATATGGTTTGTGAGAAGAACACACATGCAATGACTCTAGCTGTGGTTCATGAGAAGAGCAGACATGCGATGACTCTAACTGTGGTTAATGAAAAAAGCAGACATGCGATGACACCGGTGGATCCATGTGTGGTCTATGAGAGGAACACACATGCAATAACACCGGTGGATCCTTATGTGGTTTGTGAGAATAACACACATGCAATGACCCTGGTGGATCCATATGTGGTCTGTGAAAAGAACACACATGCAATGACACTGGTGGATCCATGTGTGGTTCATGGGAAGAACACACATGCAATGACACTGGTGGATCCATGTGTGGTCAGTGGGAAGAACACACATGCAATGAAACTGGTGATATGTGGTTTTTGAAAAGAATAGACATGCAATGACTCTAACTATGGTTCAGGAAAAGAGCAGACATGCAATGATACTGGTGGATCCATGTGTGGTTAATGACAAGAACACACATGCAGTGACACTAGGTGTGGCTCATGATATGGTTTGTGAGAAGAACACACATGCAATGACATTGGTGATATGTGGTTTGTGAGAAGAACACACATGCAATGACTCTAACTGTGGTT
This sequence comes from Avena insularis, assembly GCA_023614405.1. NCBI lineage: Eukaryota > Viridiplantae > Streptophyta > Magnoliopsida > Poales > Poaceae > Avena > Avena insularis. The sequence goes on along the minus strand of JAJUPC010000683.1, from coordinate 44,652 downwards.
CATGAAAAGAGCCGACATGCGATGACTCTAACCGTGGTTAATGAAAAGAGCATACATGCAATGACACTTGTGGATCTATGTGTGGTTAATGAGAAGAACACACATGCAATGACTTTAGCTGTGGTTCATGAGAAGAACACACATGCAATGACTCTAACTGTGGTTCATGAAAAGAGCAGACATGCGATGACACCGGTGGACTCTAGCTGTGGTCTATGAGAGGAACACACATGCAATGACACCGGTGGATCCTTACGTGGTTTGTGAAAAGAACACACATGCAATGACACTGGTGGATCCATATGTGGTTTGTGAGAAGGACACACATGCAATGACACTGGTGGATCCATGTGTGGTTCATGGGAAGAACACACATGCAATGACACTGGTGGATCCATGTGTGGTTCGTGAGAAGAACACACATGCAGTGACACTGGTGGATCCATGTGTGGTCTGTGGGAAGAACACACATGCAATGACACTGGTGATATGTGGTTTATGAAAAGAACATACATACAATGACTCTAACTATGGTTCATGAAAAGATCAGACATGCAATGACACTCGTGGATCCACGTGTGGTTAATGAGAAGAACACACATGCAATGACACTGGGTGTGGTTCATGAGAAGAACACACATGCAATGACTCTAACTGTGGTTCATGAAAAGATCAGACATGCGATGACACCGGTAGATCCATGTGTGGTCTATGAGAGGAACACACATGCGATGACACCGGTGGATCCTTACGTGGTTTGTGAAAAGAACACACATGCAATGACACTGGTGGATCCTTACGTGGTTTGTGAGAAGGACACACATGCAATGCCACTGGTGGATCCATGTGTGGTCTGTGGGAAGAACACACATGCAATGACAGTGGTGATATGTGGTTTGTGAAAAGAATAGATATGCAATGACTCTAATTGTGGTTTATGAAAAGAGTAGACATCCAATGACACTGGTGGATCCATGTGTGGTTAATGAGAAGAACACACATGCAAAAACACTGGTTGTGGTTCATGATATGGTTTGCGAGAAGAACACACACGCAATGACTCTAGTTGTGGTTCATGAGAAGAACACACATGCAATGACTCTAACTGTGGTTCATGAAAAGAGCAGGCATGCGATGACACCGGTGGATCCATGTGTGGTCTATGAAAGGAACACACATGCAATGACTCTAGCTGTGGTTCATGAGAATAACACACATGCAATGACACTGGTGGATCCATATGTGGTCTGTGAAAAGAACACACATGCAATGACACTGGTGGATCCATGTGTGGTTCATGGGAAGAACACACATGCAATGACACTTGTGGATCCATGTGTGGTCTGTGAGAAGGACACACATGCAATGACACTGGTGGATCCATGTGTGGTCTGTGGGAAGAACACACATGCAATGACACTAGTGATATGTGGTTTATGAAAAGAACATACATACAATGACTCTAACTATGGTTCGTGAAAAGACCAGACATGCAATGACACTCGTGGATCCACGTGTGGTTAATGAGAAGAACACACATGCAATGACACTGGGTGTGGTTCATGAGAAGAACACACATGCAATGACTCTAACTATGGTTCATGAAAAGAGCAGACATGCGATGACACCGGTAGATCCATATGTGGTCTATGAGAGGAACACACATGCGATGACACCGGTGGATCCTTACGTGGTTTGTGAGAAGGACACACATGCAATGCCACTAGTGGATCCATGTGTGGTCTGTGGGAAGAACACACATGCAATGACACTGGTGATATGTGGTTTGTGAAAAGAATAGACATGCAATGACTCTAACTGTGGTTGAGGAAAAGACTAGAAATCCAATGACACTTCTGGATCCATGTGTGGTTAATGAGAAGAACACACATGCAATGACACTGGGTGTGGTTCATGATATGGTTTGTGAGAAGAACACACACGCAATGACTCTAGTTGTGGTTCATGAGAAGAACACACATGCAATGACTCTAACTGTGGTTCATGAAAAGAGCAGACATGCGATGACACCGGTGGATCCATGTGTGGTCTATGAAAGGAACACACATGCAATGACTCTAGTCGTGGTTCATGAGAATAACACACATGCAATGACACTGGTTGATCCATATGTGGTCTATGAAAAGAACACATAGGCAATGACACTGGTGGATCCATGTGTTGTTCATGGGAAGAACACACATGCAATGACACTGGTGGATCCATGTGTGGTCTGTGAGGACACACATGCAATGACACTGGTGGATCCATGTGTGGTTCGTGAGAAGAACACACATGCAGTGACACTGGTGGATCCATGTGTGGTCTGTGGGAAGAACACACATGCAATGACACTGGTGATATGTGGTTTATGAAAAGAACATACATACAATGACTCTAACTATGGTTCATGAAAAGATCAGACATGCAATGACACTCGTGGATCCACGTGTGGTTAATGAGAAGAACACACATGCAATGACACTGGGTGTGGTTCATGAGAAGAACACACATGCAATGACTCTAACTGTGGTTAATGAAAAGATCAGACATGCGATGACACCGGTAGATCCATGTGTGGTCTATGAGAGGAACACACATGCGATGACACCGGTGGATCCTTACGTGGTTTGTGAAAAGAACACACATGCAATGACACTGGTGGATCCTTACGTGGTTTGTGAGAAGGACACACATGCAATGCCACTGGTGGATCCATGTGTGGTCTGTGGGAAGAACACACATGCAATGACAGTGGTGATATGTGGTTTGTGAAAAGAATAGATATGCAATGACTCTAACTGTGGTTGATGAAAAGAGTAGACATCCAATGACACTGGTGGATCCATGTGTGGTTAATGAGAAGAACACACATGCAATGACAATGGTTGTGGTTCATGATATGGTTTGCGAGAAGAACACACACGCAATGACTCTAGTTGTGGTTCATGAGAAGAACACACATGCAATGACTCTAACTGTGGTTCATGAAAAGAGCAGGCATGCGATGACACCGGTGGATCCATGTGTGGTCTATGAAAGGAACACACATGCAATGACTCTAGCTGTGGTTCATGAGAATAACACACATGCAATTACACTGGTGGATCCATATGTGGTCTGTGAAAAGAACACACATGCAATGACACTGGTGGATCCATGTGTGGTTCATGGGAAGAACACACATGCAATGACACTTGTGGATCCATGTGTGGTCTGTGAGAAGGACACACATGCAATGACACTGGTGGATCCATGTGTGGTTCGTGAGAAGAACACACATGCAATGATACTGGTGGATCCATGTGTGGTCTGTGGGAAGAACACACATGCAATGACACTGGTGATATGTGGTTAATGAAAAGAACATACATACAATGACTCTAACTATGGTTCATGAAAAGACCAGACATGCAATGACACTCGTGGATCCACGTGTGGTTAATGAGAAGAACACACATGCAATGACACTGGGTGTGGTTCATGAGAAGAACACACATGCAATTACTCTAACTATGGTTCATGAAAAGAGCAGACATGCGATGACACCGGTAGATCCATATGTGGTCTATGAGAGGAACACACATGCGATGATACCGGTGGATCCTTACGTGGTTTGTGAGAAGGACACACATGCAATGCCACTAGTGGATCCATGTGTGGTCTGTGGGAAGAACACACATGCAATGACACTGGTGATATGTGGTTTGTGAAAAGAATAGACATGCAATGACTCTAACTGTGGTTGATGAAAAGAGTAGACATCCAATGACACTGCTGGATCCATGTGTGGTTAATGAGAAGAACACACATGCAATGACACTGGGTGTGGTTCATGATATGGTTTGTGAGAAGAACACACACGCAATGACTCTAGTTGTGGTTCATGAGAAGAACACACATGCAATGACTCTAACTGTGGTTCATGAAAAGAGCAGACATGCGATGACACCGGTGGATCCATGTGTGGTCTATGAAAGGAACACATATGCAATGACTCTAGTCGTGGTTCATGAGAATAACACACATGCAATGACACTGGTGGATCCATATGTGGTCTATGAAAAGAACACACAGGCAATGACACTGGTGGATCCATGTGTGGTTCATGGGAAGAACACACATGCAATGACACTGGTGGATCCATGTGTGGTCTGTGAGAAGGACACACATGCAATGCCACTGGTGGATCCATGTGTGGTTTGTGAGAAGAACACACATGCAGTGACACTGGTGGATCCATGTGTGGTCTGTGGGAAGAACACACATGCAATGACACTGGTGATATGTGGTTTATGAAAAGAACATACATACAATGACTCTAACTATGGCTCATGAAAAGATCAGACATGCAATGACACTCGTGGATCCACGTGTGGTTAATGAGAAGAACACACATGCAATGACACTGGGTGTGGTTCATGAGAAGAACACACATGCAATGACTCTAACTGTGGTTCATGAAAAGATAAGACATGCGATGACACCGGTAGATCCATGTGTGGTCTATGAGAGGAACACAGATGCGATGACACCGGTGGATCCTTACGTGGTTTGTGAAAAGAACACACATGCAATGACACTGGTGGATCCTTACGTGGTTTGTGAGAAGGACACACATGCAATGCCACTGGTGGATCCATGTGTGGTCTATGGGAAGAACACACATGCAATGACACTGGTGATATGTGGTTTGTGAAAAGAATAGACATGCAATGACTCTAATTGTGGTTGATGAAAAGAGTAGACATGCAATGACACTGGTGGATCCATGTGTGGTTAATGAGAAGAACACACATGAAATGACACTATGTGTGGTTCATGATATGGTTTGTGAGAAGAACACACATGCAATGACTCTAGTCGTGGTTCATGAGAAGATCACACATACAATGACTCTAACTGTGGTTCATGAAAAGAGCAAACATGCGATCACACCTGTGGATCCATGTGTGGTATATGAGAGGAACACACATGCAATGACTCTAGCTGTGGTTCATGAGAAGAACACACATGCAATGACTCTAACTGTGGTTCATGAAAAGAGCAGACATGCGATGACACCGGTGGATCCATGTGTGGTCTATGAAAGGAACACACATGCAATGACTCTAGCTGTGGTTCATGAGAATAACACACATGCAATGACACTGGTGGATCCATATGTGGTCTGTGAAAAGAACACACATGCAATGACACTGGTGGATCCATGTGTGGTTCATGGGAAGAACACGCATGCAATGACACTGGGGGATCCATGTGTGGTGGGAAGAACACACATGCAATGACACTGGTGATATGTGGTTTGTGAAAAGAACAAAAATGCGATGACTCTAACTGTGGTTCATGAAAAGAGCAGACTTCCAATGACTCTAACTGTGGTTGATGAAAAGAGTAGACATGCAATGACACTGGTGGATCCATGTGCGTTTAATAAGAAGAACAGACATGAATGACAGTGGGTGTGGTTCATGATATGGTTTGTGAGAATAACACACATGCAATGACTCTAGCCGTGGTCCATGAGAAGATCACACATGCAATGACTCTAACTGCGGTTCATGAAAAGAGCAGACATGCGATGACACCGGTGGATCCATGTGTGGTCTATGAGAGGAACACACATGCAATGACTCTAGCTGTGGTTCATGAGAATAACATACATGCAATGACTCTAACTGTGGTTCATGAAAGGAGCAGACATGCGATGACACTGGTGGATCCATGTGTGGTCTATGAAAGGAACACACATGCAATGACTCTAGTTGTGGTTCATGAGAAGAACACACATGCAATAACACTGGTGGATCCATATATGGTCTGTGAAAAGAACACACATGCAATGACACTGGTGGATCTATGTGTGGTTCATGGGAAGAAGACACATGCAATGACAATGGTGGATCCATGTGTGGTCTGTGGGAAGAACACACATGCAATGACTTTGGTGATATGTGGTTTGTGAAAAGAACATACATGTAATGACTCTAATGGTGGTTCATGAAAAGAGCAGACATGCAATGACACCGGTGGATCCATGTGTGGTTAATGAGAAGAACACACAGGCAATGACACTAGGTGTGGTTCATGATATGGTTTGTGAGAAGAACACACATGCAATGACACTGGTGATATGTGGTTTGTGAGAAGAACACACATGCAATGACTCTAACTGTGGTTCATGAAAAGAGCAGACATGCGATGACTCTAACTGTGGTTAATGAAAAGATCAGACATGCAACGAGACTGGTGGATCCATGTGTGGTTAATGAGAAGAACATACATGCAATGAATCTAGCTGTGGTCCATGAGAAGAACACACATGCAATGACTCTAACTGTGGTTCATGAAAAGAGCAGACATGCGATGGCACCGGTGGACTCTAGCTGTGGTCTATGAGAGGAACACACATGCAATGACACCGGTGGATCCTTACGTGGTTTGTGAAAAGAACACACATGCAATGACACTAGTGGATCCATATGTGGTTTGTGAGAAGGACACACATGAAATGACACTGGTGGATCCATGTGTGGTTCATGGGAAGAACACACATGGAATGACACTGGTCGATCCTTGTGTGGTCTATGGGAAGAACACACATGCAATGACACTGGTGATATGTGGTTTGTGAAAAGAACAGACATGCAATGACTCTAACTGTGGTTAATGAAAAGAGCAAACATGCAATGACACTGGTGGATCCATGTGTGGTTAATGAGAAGAACAGACATGCAATGACACTGGGTGTGGTTCATGATATGGTTTGTGAGAAGAACACACTTGAAATGACTCTAGCTGTGGTTCATGAAAAGAGCAGACAAGCGATGACTCTAACTATGGTTAATGAAAAGAGAAGACATGCAATGACACTAGTGGATCCATGTGTGGTCTATGAGAGGAACACACATGCAATGACTGTAATTGTGGTTCATGAAAAGAGCAGACATGCGATGATACTGGTGGATCCATGTGTGGTCTATGAGAGGAACACACATGCAATGACACGGGTGGATCCTTATGTGGTTTGTGAGAAGAACACACATGCAATGACCCTATAGATCCATGTGTGGTCTGTGGGAAGAACACACATGCAATGACACTGGTGGATCCATATGTGGTTTGTGAGAAGGACACACATGCAATGAGACTGGTGGATCCATGTGTGGTCTGTGGGAAGAACACACATGCAATGACACTGGTGATATGTGGTTTGTGAAAAGAACAAACATGCAATGACTCTAACTGTGGTTCATGACAAGAGTAGACATGCAATGACACTGGTGGATCCATGTTTGGTTAATGAGAAGAACACACATGCAATGACACTGGGTGTGGTTCATGATATGGTTTGTGAGAAGAATAAACATAAAATAACTCTAGCTATGGTCTATGAGAGGAACACACATTCAATGACTCTTACTATGGTTCATGAAAAGAGCAGATATGCGATGACACCGGTGGATCCATGTGTGGTCTATGAGAGGAACACACATGCAATGACACCGGTGGATCCTTACGTGGTCTGTGAGAACAACACACATGCAATGACACTGGTGGATCCATGTGTGGTCTGTGAGAAGGACACACATGTAATGACGCTGGTGGATCCATGTGTGGTTCGTGAGAAGAACACACATGCAATGACACTGGTGGATCCATGTGTGGTCTGTGGGAAGAACACACATGCAATGACACTGGTGATATGTGGTTCGTGAAAAGAACAGACATGCAATGACTCTAACTATGGTTCATGAAAAGAGAATACATGCAATGGCACTGGTGGATCCATGTGTGGTTAATGAGAAGAACACACATGCAATGACACTGGGTGTGGTTGATGATATGGTTTTGAGAAGAACACACATGCAATGACTCTAGCTGTGGTTCATGACAAGAGAAGACATGCGATGACTGTAACTGTGGTTCATGAAAAGAGCAGACATGCGATGACACCAGTGGATCCATGTGTGGTCTATGAGAGGAACATACATGCAATGAAACCGGTGGATCCTTACGTGGTTTGTGAGAATAACACACATGCAATGACACTGGTGGATCCATATGTGGTATTTGAAAAGAATACACATGCAATGACACTGGTGGATCCATGTGTGATTCATGGGAAGAACACACATGCAATGACACTGGTGGATCCATGTGTGGTTTGTGGGAAGAACACACATGCAATGACACTGGTGATATGTGGTTTTTGAAAAGAACAGACATGCAATGACTATAACTATGGTTCGTGAAAAGAGCAGACAAGCAATGACACTGGTGGATCCATGTGTGGTTAATGAGAAGAACACACATGCAATGACACTAGGTGTGGTTCCTGATATGGTTTGTGAGAAGAACACACATGCAATGACACTGGTGATATGTGGTTTGTGAGAAGAACACACATGCAATGACTCTAACTGTGGTTCATGAAAAGTGCAGACATGCAATGACACTGGTGGATCCATGTGTGGTTAATGAGAAGAACACATATGCAATGACTCTAGCTGTGGTTCATGAGAAGAACACACATGCAATGACTCTAACTGTGGTTCATGAAAAGAGAAGACATGCGATGACACCGGTGGACTCTAGCTGTGGTCTATGAGAGGAACACACATGCAATGACACCGGTGGATCCTTACGTGGTTTGTGAAAACAACACACATGCAATGACACTAGTGGATCCATATGTGGTTTGTGAGAAGGACACACATGCAATGACACTGGTGGATCCATGTGTGGATCATGGGAAGAACACACATGCAATGACACCGGTGGATCCATGTCTAGTCTGTGGGAAGAACACACATGCAATAACACTGGTGATATGTGGTTTGTGAAAAGAACAGACATGCAATGACTCTAACTGTGGTTAATGAAAAGAGTAGACATGCAATGACACTGGTGGATCCATGTGTGGTTAGTGAGAAGAACACACATGCAATGACACTGGGTGTGGTTCATGATATGGTTTGAGAGAAGAACACACATGCAATGACTCTAGCTGTGGTTCATGAAAAGAGCAGACATGCAATGACTCTAACTATGGTTAATGAAAACAGCAGACATGCAATGGCACTGGTGGATCCATGTCTGGTCTATGAGAGGAACACACGTGCAATGACTCTAACTGTGGTTCATGAAAAGAGCAGACATGCGATGACACCGGTGGATCCATGTGTGGTCTATGAGAGGAACACACATGCAATGACACCGGTGGATCCATGTGTGGTTAATGAGAAGAACACACATGCAATGACACTGGGTGTGGTTCATGATATGGTTTGTGAGAAGAACACACATGCAATAACTCTAGCTGTGGTTCATGAAAAGAGCAGACATGCGATGACTAACTGTGGATAATGAAAAGAGCAGACATGCGATGACACTGGTGGATCCATGTGTGATCTATGAGAGGAACACACATGCAATGACTCTAACAGTGGTTCATGAAAAGAGCAGACATGCGATGACACCAGTGGATCCATGTGTGGTCTATGAGAGGAACACACATGCGATGACACCATTGGATCCATGTGTGGTCTATGAGAAGAACACACATGCAATGACACCGGTGGATCCTTACGTGGTTTGTGAGAAGAACACACATGCAATGACACTGGTGGACCATATGTGGTTCATGGGAAGGACACACATGCAATGACACTGGTGGATCCATGTGTGGTCTGTGGGAAGAACACACATGCAATGACACTGGTCATATGTGTTTTGTGAAGAAAAGAACATATGCAATGACTCTAACTGTGGTTCATGAAAAGAGCAGATATGCAATGACACTGGTGGATCCATGTGTGGTTAATGAGAAGAACACACATGCAATGACACTGGGTGTGGTTCATGATATGGTTTGTGAGAAGAGCACACATGCAATGACTCTAGATGTGGTTCATGAGAAGAACACACATGCAATGACTCTAGATGTGGTTCATGAGAATAACACACATGCAATGACACTGGTGGATCCATATGTGGTATTTGAAAAGAATACACATGCAATGACACTGGTGGATCCATGTGTGATTCATGGGAAGAACACACATGCAATGACACTGGTGGATCCATGTGTGGTTTGTGGGAAGAACACACATGCAATGACACTGGTGATATGTGGTTTTTGAAAAGAACAGACATGCAATGACTATAACTATGGTTCGTGAAAAGAGCAGACAAGCAATGACACTGGTGGATCCATGTGTGGTTAATGAGAAGAACACACATGCAATGACACTAGGTGTGGTTCCTGATATGGTTTGTGAGAAGAACACACATGCAATGACACTGGTGATATGTGGTTTGTGAGAAGAACACACATGCAATGACTCTAACTGTGGTTCATGAAAAGTGCAGACATGCAATGACACTGGTGGATCCATGTGTGGTTAATGAGAAGAACACATATGCAATGACTCTAGCTGTGGTTCATGAGAAGAACACACATGCAATGACTCTAACTGTGGTTCATGAAAAGAGAAGACATGCGATGACACCGGTGGACTCTAGCTGTGGTCTATGAGAGGAACACACATGCAATGACACCGGTGGATCCTTACGTGGTTTGTGAAAACAACACACATGCAATGACACTAGTGGATCCATATGTGGTTTGTGAGAAGGACACACATGCAATGACACTGGTGGATCCATGTGTGGATCATGGGAAGAACACACATGCAATGACACCGGTGGATCCATGTCTAGTCTGTGGGAAGAACACACATGCAATAACACTGGTGATATGTGGTTTGTGAAAAGAACAGACATGCAATGACTCTAACTGTGGTTAATGAAAAGAGTAGACATGCAATGACACTGGTGGATCCATGTGTGGTTAGTGAGAAGAACACACATGCAATGACACTGGGTGTGGTTCATGATATGGTTTGAGAGAAGAACACACATGCAATGACTCTAGCTGTGGTTCATGAAAAGAGCAGACATGCAATGACTCTAACTATGGTTAATGAAAACAGCAGACATGCAATGGCACTGGTGGATCCATGTCTGGTCTATGAGAGGAACACACGTGCAATGACTCTAACTGTGGTTCATGAAAAGAGCAGACATGCGATGACACCGGTGGATCCATGTGTGGTCTATGAGAGGAACACACATGCAATGACACCGGTGGATCCTTACGTGGTTTGTGTGAAGAACACACATGCAATGACACTGGTGGATGCATGTGTGGTCTGTGGCCAGACCACACATGCAATGACACTGGTGGATCCATATGTGGTTCGTGAGAAGAACAAACATGCAATGACACTGGTGGATCCATGTGTGGTCTATGGGAAGAACACACATGCCATGACAATGGTGATATGTGGTTTGTGAAAACAACAGACATGCAATGACTCTAACTGTGGTTCATGAAAAGAGCAGACATGCAATGGCACTAGTGGATCCATGTGTGGTTAATGAGAAGAACACACATGCAATGACACTGGGTGTGGTTCATGATATGGTTTGTGAGAAGAACACACATGCAATGACTCTAGCTGTGGTTCATGAGAAGAACACACATGCAATGACTCTAACTGTGGTTCATGAAAAGAGCAGACATGCGATGACACCGGTGGATCCATGTGCGGTCTATGAGAGGAACACAAATGCAATGACTCTAGCTATGGTTCATGAGAAGAACACACATGGAATGACTCTAACTGTGGTTCATGAAAAGTGCAGACATGCGATGACATCGGTGGATCCATGTGTGGTCTATGAGAGGAACACACATGTAATGACACTAACTGTGGTTAATGAAAAGAGCAGACATGCAATGACACTGGTGGATCCATGTGTGGTTAATGAGAAGAACACATATGTGACACTGGGTGTGGTTCATGATATGGTTTGTGAGAAGAACTCACATGCAATAACTCTAGCTGTGGTTCATGAAAAGAGCAGACATGCGATGACTCTAACTGTGGTTAATGAAAAGAGGAGACATGCGATGACACCGGTGGATCCATGTGTGGTCTATGAGAGGAACACACATGCGATGACACCGGTGGATCCATGTGTGGTCTATGAGAAGAACACACATGGAATGACACTGGTGGATCCATATGTGGTTCATGGGAAGGACACACATGCAATGACACTGGTGGATCCATGTGTGGTCTGTGGGAAGAACACACATGCAATGACACTGGTCATATGTGTTTTGTGAAAAGAACAGACATGCAATGACTCTAACTGTGGTTCATGAAAAGAGCAGATATGCAATGACACTGGTGGATCCATGTGTGGTTAATGAGAAGAACACACATGCAATGACACTGGGTGTGGTTCATGATATGGTTTGTGAGAAGAGCACACATGCAATGACTCTAGATGTGGTTCATGAGAAGAACACACATGTTATGACTCTAACTCTAGTTCATGAAAAGAGCAGACATGCGATGACACTTGTGGATCCATGTGTGGTTAATGAGAAGAACACACATGCAATGACACTGGGTTTGGTTCATGATATGCTTTGTGAGAAGAACACACATGCAATGACTCTAACTGTGGTTCATGAAAAGAGCAGACATGCGATGACTCTAACTGTGGTTCATGAAAAGAGCAGACATGCGATGACATCGGTGGATCCATGTGTGGTCTATGAGAGGAACACACATGCAATGACACCGGTGGATCCTTACGTGGTTTGTGAGAAGAACACACATGCAATGACACTGGTGGATCCATGTGTGGTCTATGGGAAGAACACACATGCAATGACACTGGTAGATCCATATGTGGTTCGTGAGAAGAACACACATGCAATGACACTGGTGGATCCATGTGTGGTCTGTGGGAAGAACACACATGCAATGACACTGGTGATATGTGGTTTCTAAAAACAACAGCATGCAATGACTCTAACTGTGGTTCATGAAAAGAGCAGACGTGCAATGGCACTTGTGGATCCATGTGTGGTTAATGAGGAGAACACACATGCAATGACACTGGGTGTGGTTCATGATATGGTTTGTGAGAAGAACACACATGCAATGACTCTAGCTGTGGTTCATGAGAAGAACACACATGCAATGACTGTAACTGTGGTTCATGAAAAGTGCAGACATGCGATGACACCGGTGGATCCATGTGTGGTCTATGAGAGGAACACACATGTAATGACTCTAACTGTGGTTAATGAAAAGAGCAGACATGCAATGACACTGGTGGATCCATGTGTGGTTAATGAGAAGAACACACATGCAATGACACTGGGTGTGGTTCATGATATGGTTTGTGAGAAGAACACACATGCAATAACTCTAGCTGTGGTTCATGAAAAGAGCAGACATGCGATGACTAACTGTGGATAATGAAAAGAGCAGACATGCGATGACACTGGTGGATCCATGTGTGATCTATGAGAGGAACACACATGCAATGACTCTAACAGTGGTTCATGAAAAGAGCAGACATGCGATGACACCAGTGGATCCATGTGTGGTCTATGAGAGGAACACACATGCGATGACACCATTGGATCCATGTGTGGTCTATGAGAAGAACACACATGCAATGACACCGGTGGATCCTTACGTGGTTTGTGAGAAGAACACACATGCAATGACACTGGTGGACCATATGTGGTTCATGGGAAGGACACACATGCAATGACACTGGTGGATCCATGTGTGGTCTGTGGGAAGAACACACATGCAATGACACTGGTCATATGTGTTTTGTGAAAAGAACAGACATGCAATGACTCTAACTGTGGTTCATGAAAAGAGCAGATATGCAATGACACTGGTGGATCCATGTGTGGTTAATGAGAAGAACACACATGCAATGACACTGGGTGTGGTTCATGATATGGTTTGTGAGAAGAGCACACATGCAATGACTCTAGATGTGGTTCATGAGAAGAACACACATGCAATGACTCTAACTCTAGTTCATGAAAAGAGCAGACATGCGATGACACTTGTGGATCCATGTGTGGTTAATGAGAAGAACACACATGCAATGACACTGGGTTTGGTTCATGATATGCTTTGTGAGAAGAACACACATGCAATGACTCTAACTGTGGTTCATGAAAAGAGCAGACATGCGATGACTCTAACTGTGGTTCATGAAAAGAGCAGACATGCGATGACATTGGTGGATCCATGTGTGGTCTATGAGAGGAACACACATGCAATGACACCGGTGGATCCTTACGTGGTTTGTGAGAAGATACACATGCAATGACACTGGTGGATCCATGTGTGGTCTATGGGAAGAACACACATGCAATGACACTGGTAGATCCATATGTGGTTCGTGAGAAGAACACACATGCAATGACACTGGTGGATCCATGTGTGGTCTGTGGGAAGAACACACATGCAATGACACTGGTGATATGTGGTTTCTAAAAACAACAGCATGCAATGACTCTAACTGTGGTTCATGAAAAGAGCAGACGTGCAATGGCACTTGTGGATCCATGTGTGGTTAATGAGGAGAACACACATGCAATGACACTGGGTGTGGTTCATGATATGGTTTGTGAGAAGAACACACATGCAATGACTCTAGCTGTGGTTCATGAGAAGAACACACATGCAATGACTGTAACTGTGGTTCATGAAAAGTGCAGACATGCGATGACACCGGTGGATCCATGTGTGGTCTATGAGAGGAACACACATGTAATGACTCTAACTGTGGTTAATGAAAAGAGCAGACATGCAATGACACTGGTGGATCCATGTGTGGTTAATGAGAAGAACACACATGCAATGACACTGGGTGTGGTTCATGATATGGTTTGTGAGAAGAACACACATGCAATAACTCTAGCTGTGGTTCATGAAAAGAGCAGACATGCGATGACTAACTGTGGATAATGAAAAGAGCAGACATGCGATGACACTGGTGGATCCATGTGTGATCTATGAGAGGAACACACATGCAATGACTCTAACAGTGGTTCATGAAAAGAGCAGACATGCGATGACACCAGTGGATCCATGTGTGGTCTATGAGAGGAACACACATGCGATGACACCATTGGATCCATGTGTGGTCTATGAGAATAACACACATGCAATGACACCGGTGGATCCTTACGTGGTTTGTGAGAAGAACACACATGCAATGACACTGGTGGACCATATGTGGTTCATGGGAAGGACACACATGCAATGACACTGGTGGATCCATGTGTGGTCTGTGGGAAGAACACACATGCAATAACACTGGTAATATGTGTTTTGTGAAAAGAACAGACATGCAATGATTCTAACCGTGGTTCATGAAAAGAGCAGATATGCAATGACACCGGTGGATCCATGTGTGGTTAATGAGAAGAACACACATATAATGACACTGGGTGTGGTTCATGATATGGTTTGTGAGAAGAACACACATGCAAAGACTCTAGATGTGGTTCATGAGAAGAACACACATGCAATGACTCTAACTCTGGTTCATGAAAAGAGCATACATGCAATGACACTTGTGGATCCATGTGTGGTTAATGAGAAGAACACACATGCAATGACACAGGGTGTGGTTCATGATATGGTTTGTGAGAAGAACACACATGCAATGACTCTAACTGTGGTTCATGAAAAGAGCATACATGCGATGACTCTAACTGTGGTTCATGAAAAGAGCTGACATACGATGACACCGGTGGATCCATATGTGGTCTATGAGAGGAACACACGTGCAATGACACCGGTGGATCCATACGTGGTATGTGAAAAGAACACACATGCAATGACACTGGTGGATCCATGTGTGGTCTGCGGGAAGAACACACATGCAATGACACTGGTGGATCCATATGTGGTTTGTGAGAAGGACACACATGCAATGACACTAGTGGATCCATGTGTGGTCTATGGGAAGAACACACATGCAATGACACTGATGATATGTGGTTTGTGAAAAGAACAGACATGCAATGACTCTAACTGTGGTTCATGACAAGAGTAGACATGCAATGACACTGGTGGATCCATGTGTGGTTAATGAGAAGAACACACATGCAATGACACTAGGTGTGGTTCATGATATGGTTTGTGAGAAGAACACACATGCAATGACTCTAGGTATGGTCTATGAGAGGAACACACATGCAATGACTCTAACTGTGGTTCATGAAAACAGCAGACATGCACTGACACCGGTGGATTCATGTATGGTCTATGAGAGTAACACACATACAATGACACCGGTGGATCCTTACATGGTCTGTGAGAATAACACACATGCAATGACACTGGTGGATCCATGTGTGGTCTGTGAGAAGGACACACATGCAATGGCACTAGTGGATCCATGTGTGGTTCGTGAGAAGAACACACATGCAATGACACTCGTGGATCCATGTGTGGTCTGTGGGAAGAACACACATGCAATGACACTAGTGATATGTGGTTTGTGAAAACAACAAACATGCAATGACTCTAACTGTGGTTCATGGAAAGAGCAGACATGCAATGGCACTAGTGGATCCATGCGTGGTTAATGAGAAGAACACACACGCAATGACACTGGGTGTGGTTCATGATATGGTTTGTGAGAAGAACACACATGCAATGACTCTATATGTGGTTCATGAGAAGAGCAGACATGCGATGACTCTAACTGTGGTTCATGAAAAGAGCAGACATGCGATGCCACAGGTGGATCCATGTGTGGTCTATGAGAGGAACACACATGCAATGACATCGGTGGATCCTTACGTGGTTTGTGAGAATAACACACATGGAATGACACTGGTGGATCCATATGTGGTCTGTGAAAAGAACACACATGCAATGACACTGGTGGATCCATGTGTGGTTCATGTGAGAACACACCTGCAATGACACTGGTGGATCCATGTGTGGTCTGTGGGAAGAACACACATGCAATGACACTGGTGATATGTGGTTTTTGAAAAGAACAGACGTGCAATGACTCTAACTGTGGTTCATGAAAAGATTAGACATGCAATGACACTGGTGGATCCATGTGTGGTTAATGAGAAGAACACACATGCAATGACACTCGGTGTGGTTCATGATATGGTTTGTGAGAAGAACACACATGCAATGACTCTAGCTATGGTCTATGAGAGGAACACACATGCAATGACACTAGTTGTGGTTCATGATATGGTTTGTGAGAAGAACACACATGCAATGACACTGGTGATATGTGGTTTGTGAGAAGAACACACATGCAATGACTCTAACTGTGGTTCATGAAAAGAGCAGAAATGCGATGACTCTAACTGTGGTTAACGAAAAGAGCAGACATGCAATGACACTGGTGGATCCATGTGTGGTTAATGAGAAGAACACACATGCAATGACTCTAGCGGTGGTTCATGAGAAGAACACACATGCAATGACTCTAACTGTGGTTCATGAAAAGAGCAGACATGCGATGACACCGGTGGACTCTAGCTGTGGTCTATGAGAGGAACACACATGCAATGACACCGGTGGATCCTTGCGTGGTTTGTGAAAAGAACACACATGCAATGACATTGGTGGATCCATATGTGGTTTGTGAGAAGGACACACATGCAATGACACTGGTTGATCCATGTGTGGTTCATGGGGAGAAAACGCATGCAATGACACTGGTGGATCCATGTGTGGTCTGTGGGAAGAACACACATGCAATGACAGTGGTGATATGTGGTTCATGAGAAGAACACACACGCAATGACTCTAACTGTGGTTCATGAAAAGAGCAGATATGCGATGACACCGGTGGATCCATGTGTGGTTAATGAGAAGAACACACATGCAATGACACTGGGTGTGGTTCATGATATGGTTTGTGAGAAGAACACACATGCAATGACTGTAACAGTGGTTCATGAAAAGAGTAGACATGCGATGACACCAGTGGATCTAGCTGTGGTCTATGAGAGGAACACACATGCAACGACTCTAACTGTGGTTCATGAAAAGAGCACACATGCGATGACACCGGTGTATCCATATGTGGTTGATGACCCATAAGTATAGGGGGTGTATCGCAGTATTTTCGATAAGTAAGAGTGTCGAACCCAACGAGGAGTAGAAGGTGCTGGCTAGTGGTATGGATTAGGAATTCTCTGCAAATACTTAGCAAACAGATTTTTAGGGGTTTTCGATAAAGCAAGTAAACAAAGTACGAGTAAATAAAAGACAGTAGGAATAAATGCAGCAAGTGGCCCAATCCTTTATGCAGCAAAGGACAAGTCGGTTGTATTACTTAAGATGACCAAACGTTCTCGAGGACACATGGGAAGATTGTCAAGTGCTTTCGCTTCATATAGTTGATTAATCTTCTTTAGCTTGTTAAGTGTTGTGTGGGTGAACCTGTGCTAATGTACCGCCCCATCCAAGACTAATACATACTTGTGATTATACCCCTTGCAAACATCCGTAAGTAGAAGAAAGTAATTAAGGTAGAAACCTAACCACAGCTTTAAACTCTAAGACCCTTACGACCCTTGTGCAATGGTTTCCTAACGAGGGTTCAGGTTTCTATCACTCCGGCAACCCCTATGATTAGTAGACAAATACAAAATTCATTCCCCTAGGCCCATATAGGTGAAGTGTCATGTAGTCGACGTTCACAGGACACCACTAGAAGAAGTACACCACAACTTAAATAACAATCTATTGAATCTTTCTCAACACAACTCCACTACTAACAACAAGACTTCTCCCATGTCCTCAAGAACAAAACGAACTACTCACAAGACATCATATGGATCATGATCAGATATGGAATAATGATGTATAACAATATGAACATAAACAATAATTCAATGGTTCACTCAATAGCATCAACTACAAAGACTAATCAACACCGGGAAAGTTTCCCCTATGAACTAATGCAAGATTCAACTCAATTGTTATAGCAATATGGAGATGGTGATGAGGGTGCTGATGGTGATGATGGTGGTGATGATGATGATCCCGATGAAGTCCAGCTTGATGGTGGTGTTGATGGCGACGATCTCGCCTCTCCGGGAAGGAATTCCGGCAATCATGCCGAGAGATCTTCTCTCTCGGTGTTTTCCGCCAGACAGGCGCGGAATCTTTCTATGGTCGCTCCCCGAGTCTTAGGGTTTCGGGAGGATGATATACGCCAGAGGGGAGAGGCTGGAGTGGGCTAGGGTGGCCACACCACCTCCTGGCGCGACCTAGGGCTGCCCGCTCCATGGGGTGGTGTGGGCCCCCTGTGGCCCATCTCCACTCCGTCTTGTGGCATCCTTAGTTTTCTGGAAAAATAGGATTTTCCGTATATTTTCCCGGATTTTCTGATCTTCGCGAATTTTGCCTCCAAACAACACCTTTTCCATCAGAATCCTGACTGCAGCGGTCCATGCTCCAAAAGTCATCAACCATGGAAAAACAGATGAAATAACATAAGTATCACCTCTCAATATGAAATATATCAATGTATAATAGTGAATTAAGACATAGAATAGTGATGCAAAATGGACGTATCAACTCCCCCCAAGCTTAGACTTCGCTTGTCCCCAAGCGAAACTGAGCTCAATAAACATGGCCTCATGTTTATGGAGTGAAGAGTCGATAAAAGAATACGGACAAGAAGCATCACATTCATGAAATACATATATCATAATAGAAGACAACTCACTATTATATAACTCAACTTGTAATGAGTAAAGGAAACACAATAAAGATACATAAAGTGAATCATAATTGGTAATGGCAAACTTAGCTCTTGGTCGAAGAATAGTTGATAATTTGCTGGAGTTCACAAATAGTTGGTTTTTCAATGATAGCTTTCAAAGTAGTAAACATCAGGATAAGAGCAATGTGCAAAACAAGGAACATAAGAAACATGATTGAATAAATCAACATATGAATGAATGAAACACAACAACTCAAAATACTTGCTGAGATAGAAGAGAGTAGGTTTAATGACTCAACTACAAAGTAAAAGAAAGTCCCTTCAAAGAGGGAAGCAGGGATTGCAAGTCTCATAAAGAGCTCCCAAAAACTATGATACTTACTAGCTTTCATCTCTCATTGCCCCTATCATAGGCATCTTTAGGTGATTAAGGTTAAAGTGACACAACTAAGAGGATATGCTTGACAATTTATAAGTTGAAATCTCATGCCCCTTACTTATGAGTACCGATCCTCATGCTACTCAACTTCAGTCACGAGCAAGCTCTTGTCATTGTAAATACATGCGTATCATTGAGAACCGCCAACGGGGTACCCCTTGCACATGACACAGGAGCTATCCCATAATCAAAATGACAAGGCAAGCAGGCAGTGAGCATCTCAGCGATCTTTTTATTTGCTATTTGCATAGGTTTTTATTGAGGATGATTCATAGAATGCTCACTATAGTTATGCTGCAAGTTTCCACCATGATTAGGTATGGCTTTGGCTATGACTTTGAGCGTTTCTCTAACACACATATAAACTCCATGATCTTACAAGTTCCACTTTTATTTCACACCGCCGGGATCCATAAGCAAAAGAACATGATATCAACTCGGTACAAAGTACCAAATGAAGTGTTGAAAGCGGTCCCCATGATACATGGTTCGGCTAACTTCAACTCATAAAGCGCAAGCATATACGCAACAAAGAAGGACCCAATGGTTCAAGTTTATTAAATGCAAGAAAGTAAATGTGCCATCAAGTTCGTGAGAGCTTTAATCACTAATTTTCACATAACAAGTTTAATTTGGGAGGTAGATAAAACAAGAATTTACTTGGAATAGCAATAATGCTACTAGGTAGGTATGGTGGACACAAATGGCAAAGGTTTTGGTTTAAAGGAGGTGGAAGCACGAGAAGAATACCCTCTCAGTACAGGTTTTTGGCTAGAAAGGCTGGGTAGCAAGTATAAGAGTTGAAGGAAACAAACAAACATACAAGTGATAAAGACAAACATGTAATCTTCCTTGGAAGCACAAAAAATCTTAACTAGAGAATACTAGACTTATGAGCAAATCAAGAAACAAAGACGATGAAATAATTTTTCTTTAGAGTACCTTTATCTTTTTCATTCAACTCTCAAAAATAGTGTTGCTACTGACCGAGCCAGGTTTTCCAAAACCAACTAAATTAACTCAATGATCCCAGAGTGATACCAATACTAACAACAAGATCAATCATACAACCACGAATTGAAAACTAATATAAGCTATGCAAAAGAGTGAATGATAGAACTTCTCATTAATATTCCATAACGGCAACTCACACCAAGGGATACCTATCTAACGAGAGAGGGGACACTTCCATAATGCAAACCATACTACATAATAACTTCTCTATTCATGATATGACTCTACTAATAAGGTAAAAAGATAGAAGATAGTGATGTGATACCGCAGCACTCCCCCAAGCTTGGAACAAACCAAGGGGATGCCAAACCTGATGACGAATTACTCCTTTGGTGGTGGTGGTATCCTCTCGAGGAGCTTCTTGACCAATTTCCCCAAGTCCTCAATCTCAAAGGTGAGTGTACGAATCAACTCCGAGTTATGCTCGATGCGGTGCATGATCATGTCGGATTATGGATCCCAGCTCTTGTGATTCTTTTTCTGCTCTTCCCTCTTGGAGTCTTCTTTTCCTGCAAGGTTATGTATAAAGGTATGGAAGGGACTCTTGGTGCTTGGAGATGGTGACTGTGGAGCCAAACTGTGACGAGGAGCTTTCCCCCTAGTCTGCATCCGTGTAGTCCTTCTGATCCTGGCAGGGTTCGCCACCACTCCAATGCTTGCAATGGTAGTGTCCGTGTGCTTTGCCTCTTCTTCATCTTCACTTTTGATCTCCTTCTCCTTCCCGGGGTCTTGGAGGTCTTCCTCCATAGGCTCCTTCCCTTTATCCTTTGAGGACACCATTATGCTTCTAAACCTTCAAAGAGTATGTCCTGGCAGAAACAGATCGAAACAAAAACACGACGAAAACACGATATACGAACCTCGGGGGCTCCGAGGGGTTATATAATATGAAGTTTCATATCAAAGGGAAGCTACTGGGAGAAAACGGGTGGCAGACGGAGTCTAGGGTGGACTCACCACCTGGTGGCGCGACCAGGGGTGGGCCCACGCCACAGGGTGGTGTGAGCCATCCTGGCTCCGTTTCCATCCCTTTTTCGCTTCGTAGCTTTCCTTATCGACTAAAAACTGCAAAAATATAGTTGGATTGTATTTTCGTGGAACTTTTCTTACTAGAACTGTTACCTAGTTGGAAACGGACTCTGCAGGTCTCTGAATTTGGTATTTAGTGGATCCTTCCGGAGTCACCACTTGAATCATCAATATCTTCATCTTCATACACTTATTACTTGAGTCATAAAACCCTTATTTTCCTTATTACACCATTACCTCCACTTCCTGGAAATTTCTTTCACACAAAACTTCACACAGTTCTCATTAGCAACATTAGTATAAGTGAAGTGATAAAACCTTTTGAGTCCAACTTCAACTGAAAACCATCAAAACATAAGCTACTTTAGCAACTCCTTCCGAAAACCCAAAAAGAATTCAAAAAGGAAATCGAATAAAGAAGCAAATGCAAGAGTGGCAAAATCTGTCAAAACAGACCAGCAGGTAAAGATCAATTTTTTCGAAAATCTTCTGTTGCTCAAATCAAAAAGTGCAAAACTAACTAAAGTTAAATAACAACCTGGGACAGAAGCAAAAAAAATTACAGCTCAATCCGTCAGACAGATGTCTCTCACGAATTTTTACGGTGAAGCACAAAAATCTGTTTCGGGACAGCAACTTCCCCAAATCTTACTTCTCTCTCATTAGAGGTTGATCTTGACACAAAAACCAAACAAAACGGATAAGGAGCGGTTATTACCTTCCAAGACTCAAAGAAACAAAAACAAACTGAAAGCAAAAACAAATTGGGTTGTCTCCCAAAAAGCTCTTTCTTTATAGCCATTAAGATGGGCATGATAATTGTGAAGATGCTCACTCAGGAATATGAATTGAGGTGAAAGAAAGCATTAAGAAGCAAAAAATACACATGTTTAAGTCTAACCCACTTCCTATGCAAGGGAATTTTGTAAACAAACAAGTTTTTAAAACTAGAAGCAACTTGCATAAGAGGGCAAAAGAAGTGCAACATAAAAACTTTCAGCATAAAACGAGGAAACTTGATATTATTTAGATACATAAGAACACTTTTCCCTCTCTCATAGTAGCTTTCAGTATCATGCATAAACTTAACAATATAACTATCACAAGGACCATCATAGCAATGATCGCTTATTCTAACAGAAAACACAGGAATACTAGCTCTCATAACACTACTTTGTGAAACAATATTAGAGGTATCCTTACAAAGGATAGGGTGTCCCTCTTTTTCATATTTAATAACAAAGTCTTTCACATTTGCTATTATAGGTTCATCAACCATTTGTTTATCAGGTTCAATAGCTTTATTTGTACTTTCATTAACCATACTAGCTATCATAGAATGTTCCTTAATCCTAACTGGGAAAGACATTTTCTCAATATAAGGTTCAGGTAAAACATGATTAGCAGTATAAACTTCAGTATTTCTTGAAGGAACACTCTTAGCAACATCTTTATAAGGTTCAAGATACTTATTCCACTTCTTTTTAGGCACTTCAATGTAGGAAGCAAAAGCCTTAAAATAAGAAGCAATAGCTTGAGAGTCTAGACCATAAGCATTTTTAATATTTTGAAAGTCATCAATTCCCATAAAAGATTCAATGCATTCATAATCATAATTTATACCCGACTTTCTACCTTTGTCATCTCCCAAGCTTCAGCATTGTCTTGAATACGGTCCAGAAGATCCCATTTAGCTTCTTGTTTCATGCGAGTGGATGATCCAGCACAAGAAGCATCCAATTAATCTTTATCATGTAGAGGGAGCCTTGCATAAAAGTTATTGATAATAATATTGTTGGGAAGCTCATGAATGGGACATTTGAGCATTAGTAACTTCAATCTCCCCAAGCTTGGGCTGTACTCTCTCCATCAAGAGGCCAAAAGTTGTATATTTGATTCCGATCTTTATGAATCTCACTAGGAGGATAAAACTTTGAATAAAAGAGAAGCACTATTTCCTCCCATTCCAGAGCTTGACCATTCTTCAGCAGCTTATACCATTCCTCAGCTCTTCCTTTCAGTGATAATGAGAACAACTTCTTCTTAACTTGATCTATAGTAATACCTGCACACTTGAACAACCCGCATAATTCGTGTATAAAGAGTAAATGATCACCAGGATGGACAGTTCCATCCCCAACATAGTAGTTATCCATAACACGATCAATAATTCTTATAGGTATTTTGAAAACATCATTCTCAGCAGGTGGTGGTTTATCTACTACCTTAGCAATGGTAGTAGCATTACCAAATAAGAAACTCAACGAATTATCCATAATGAAAATAAAGCAACTAGCAGAAGTAAACAATACTCACAGTAGAAGTTTCCTTTACCAGTTCCACTCTCCAATAGAGCTTCACTCCCCGGCAACAGCGCCAGAAAATAGTCTAGATGACCCACAAGTATAGGGGGTGTATCGCAGTATTTTTGATAAGTAAGAGTGTCAAACCCAACGAGGAGCAAAAGGTGCTGGCTAGTGGTATGGATCAGGAATTCTCAGCAAATACTTAGAAAATGGATTTTTAGGGGTTTTCGATAAAGCAAGTAAACAAAGTACGAGTAAATAAAAGACAGTAGGAATAAATGCAGCAAGTGGCCCAATCCTTTATGCAGCAAAGGACAAGCCGGTTGTATTACTTAAGATGACCAAACGTTCTCGAGGACACATGGGAAGATTGTCAAGTGCTTTCGCTTCATATAGTTGACTAATCTTCTTTAGTTTGCTAAGTGTTGTGTGGGTGAACCTGTGCTAATGTACCGCCCCATCCAAGACTAATACATACTTGTGATTATACCCCTTGCAAACATCCGTAAGTACAAGAAAGTAATTAAGGTAGAAACCTAACCACAGCTTTAAACTCTAAGACCCTTACGTCCCTTGTGCAATGGTTTCCTAACGGGGTTCAGGTTTACAGTCCAAGCAACCCCTATGATTAGTAGCCAAATACACAATGCATTCCCCTAGGCCCATATAGGTGAAGTGTCATGTAGTCGACGTTCACAGGACACCACTAGAAGAAGTACACCACAACTTAAATAACAATCTATTGAATCTTTCTCAACACAACTCCACTACTAACAACAAGACTTCTCCCATGTCCTCAAGAACAAAACGAACTACTCATAAGACATCATATGGATCATGATCAGAGATGGAATAATGATGTATAATAATCTGAACATAAACAATAATTCAATGGTTCACTCAATAGCATCAACTACAAAGAGTAATCAACACCGGTAAAGTTTCCCCTATGAACTAATGCAAGATTAAACTCAACTGTTACAGCAATATGGAGATGGTGATGAGGGTGCTGATGGTGATGATGGCGGTGATGGTGATGATGATACCGATGAAGTCCAGCTTGATGGTGGTGTTGATGGCGACGATCTCCCCTCTCCGGAAGAATTCCCGGCAAAAATCATGCCGCAGAGATCTTTCTCTCGGTGTTTTCCGCCCAGCGGGCGGAATCTTCTGTGGTCGCTCCCGAGTCTTAGTGTTTGGAGGATGATATACGGAGAGGCTGGAGTGAGCAGGTGGCACACCACACCACCTCTGGCCCAGCCTAGGGCTTCCAGCGCCATGGGGTGGTGTGGGCCTGTCAGACCATCTCCACTGCTCTTCAGCATCCTTAGATTTTTGGAAAAATAGGATTTTTCGTATATTTTCCCGGATTTTCTGATCTTCGCGAATTTTGCCTCCAAACAGCACCTTTTCCATCAGAATCCTAACTGCATCGGTCCATGCCCCAAAATTCATCAACCATGCAAAAACAGATGAAATAACATACGAAATATATCAATGAATAATACTGAATTAAGACATAGAATAGTGATGCAAAATGGACGTATCAGTGGTCTATGAGAGGAACACACAAGCAATGGCACCGGTGGATCCTTACGTGGTCTGTGAAAAGAACACACATGCAATGACACTGGTGGATCCATGTGTGGTTCATGGGAAGAACACACATGCAGTGACACTGGTGGATCCATATGTGGTTTGTGAGAAGGACACACATGAAATGGGACTGGTGGATCCATGTGTAGTCTGTGGGAAGAACACACATGCAATGATACTCGTGATATGTGGTTTGTGAAAAGAACAGACATGCAATGACTCTAACTATGGTTCATGACAAGAGCAGACATGCAATGACACTGGTGGATCCATGTGTGGTTAATGAGAAGAACAAACATGCAATGACACTGGGTGTGGTTCATGATATGGTTTGTGAGAAGAACACACATGCAATGACTCTAGCTGTGGTCTATGATAGGAACACACATGCAATGACTCTAACTGTGGTTCATGAAAAGAGCAGACATGCGATGACACTGGTGGATCCATTTGTGGTCTATGAGAGGAACACCCATGTGATGACACCGGTGGATCATTACGTGGTCTGTGAGAATAACACACATGCAATGACACTGGTGGATCCATGTGTGGTCTGTGAGAAGGACACACATGCAATGACACTGGTGGATCCATGTGTGGTTCGTGAGAAGAACACACATGCAATGACACTGGTGGATCCATGTGTGGTCTGTGGGAAGAACACACATGCAATGACACTGGTGATATGTGGTTTGTGAAAAGAACAGACATGCAATGACTCTAACTGTGGTTCATGAAAAGAGCAGACATGCGATGACACTGGTGGATCCATGTGTGGTCTATGAGAGGAACACCCATGTGATGACACCGGTGGATCATTACGTGGTATGTGATAATAACACACATGCAATGCCACTGGTGGATCCATGTGTGGTCTGTGAGAAGGACACACATGCAATGACACTGGTGGATCCATGTGTGGTTCGTGAGAAGAACACACATGCAATGACACTGGTGGATCCATGTGTGGTCTGTGGGAAGAACACACATGCAATGACAGTGGTGGTATGTGGTTTGTGAAAAGAACAGACATGCAATGACTCTAACTGTGGTTCATGAAAAGAGCAGACATGCAATGACACTGGTGTATCCACGTGTGGTTAATGAGAAGAACACACATGCAATGACACTGGGTGTGGTTCATGAGAAGAACACACATGTAATGACTCTAACTATGGTTCATGAAAAGAGCAGACATGCGATGACACCGGTAGATCCATGTGTGGTCTATGAGAGGAACACACATGCGATGACACCGGTGGATCCTTACGTGGTTTGTGAATAGAACAGACATGCAATGACACTGGGGGATCCTTATGTGGTTTGTGAGAAGGACACACATGCAATGACACTGGTGGATCCATGTGTGGTCTGTGGGATGAACACACATGCAATGACACTAGTGATATGTGGTTTGTGAAAAGAATAGACATTTAATGTGTCTAACTATGGTTGATGAAAAGAGTAGACATGCAATGACACTAGTGGATCCATGTGTGGTTAATGAGAAGAACACACATGCAATCACACTGAGTGTGGTTCATGATATGGTTTGTGAGAAGAACACATATGCAATGACTCTAGCTGTGGTTCATGAGAAGATCACACATGCAATGACTCTAACTGTGGCTCATGAAAAGAGCAGACATGCGTTGACACCGGTGGATCCATGTGTGGTCTATGAGAGGAACACACATGCAATGACTCTAGCTGTGGTTCATGAGAAGAACACACATGCAATGACTCTAACTGTGGTTCATGAAAAGAGGAGACAAGCGATGACACCGGTGGATCCATGTGTGGTCTATGAAAGGAACAGACGTGCAATGACTCTAGCTGTGGTTCATGAGAATAACACACATGCAATGACACTGGTGGATCCATATGTGGTCTGTGAAAAGAACACACATGCAATGACACTGGTGGGTCCATGTGTGGTTCATGGGAAGAACACACATGCAATGACACTGGTGGATCCATGTGTGGTCTGTGGGAAGAACACACATGCAATGACACTGGTGATATGTGGTTTGTGAAAAGAACAGACAAGCAATGACTATAACTGTGGTTCATGAAAAGAGCAGACATGCAATGACACTGGTGGATCCACGTGTGGTTAATGAGAAGAACACACATGCAATGACACTAGGTGTGGTTCATGAGAAGAACACACATGTAATGACTCTAACTGTGGTTCATGAAAAGAGCAGACATGCGATGACACCGGTAGATCCATGTGTGGTCTATGAGAGGAACACACATGCGATGACACCGGTGGATCCTTACGTGGTTTGTGAAAAGAACACACATGCAATGACACTGGTGGATCCTTACGTGGTTTGTGAGAAGGACACACGTGCAATGATACTAGTGATATGTGGTTTGTGAAAAGAACAGACATGCAATGACTCTAGCTGTGGTTCGTGAGAATAACACACATGCAATGACACTGGTGGATCCATATATGGTCTGTGAAAAGAAACACATGCAATGACACTGGTGGATCCATGTGTGGTTCATGGGAAGAACACACATGCAATGACACTGGTGGATCCATGTGTGGTCTATGAGAAGGACACACATGTAATGACACCGGTGGATCCATGTGTGGTTTGTGAGAAGAACACACATGCAATGACACTGGTGTATGCTTATGTGGTTTGTAAAAAGAACAGACATGCAATGACTCTAACTGTGGTTCATGAAAAGGGCAGACATGCAATGACAGTGGTGGATCCACGTGTGGTTAATGAGAAGAACACACATGCAATGACATTGTGTGTGGTTCATGAGAAGAACACACATGCAATGACTCTGACTGTGGTTCATGAAAAGAGCAGACATGCGATGGCACCGGTAGATCCAGGTGTGGTCTATGAGAGGAACACACATGCGATGTCACCGGTGGATCCTTACGTGGTTTGTAAAAAGAACACACATGCAATGACACTTGTGGATCCTTACGTGGTTTGTGAGAAGGAGACACATGCAATGGCACTGGTGGATCCATGTGTGGTCTGTGGGAAGAACACAGATGCAATGACACTGGTGATATGTGGTTTGTGAAAAGAACATACATGTAAATACTCTAACTGTGGTTGATGAAAAGAGTAGACATGCAATGACACCGGTGGATCCATGTGTGGTTAATGAGAAGAACACACATGCAATCGCACTGGTGTGGTTCATGATATGGTTTGTGAGAAGAACACACATGCAATGACTCTAGTCGTGGTTCATGAGAAGATCACACATGCAATGACTCTAACCGTGGTTCATGAAAAGAGCAGACATCCGATGACACCGGTGGATCCATGTGTGGTCTATGAGAGGAACACACATGCAGTGACTCTAGCTGTGGTTCATGAGAAGAACACACATGCAATGACTCTAACTATGGTTCATGAAAAGAGCAGACATGCGATGACACCGGTGGATCCATGTGTGGTCTATGAAAGGAACACACATGCAATGACTCTGGCTGTGGTTCATGAGAATAACACACATGCAATGACACTGGTGGAAAGATATGTGGTCTATGAAAAGAACACACATGCAATGACACTGGTGGATCCATATGTGGTCTGTGAAAAGAACACACATGCAATGACACTGGTGGATCCTTGTGTGGTTCATGGGAAGAACACACATGCAATGACACTGGTAGATCCATGTGTGGTTTGTGGGAAGAACACACATGCAATGACACTGGTGATATGTGGTTTGTGAAAAGAACAAACATGCAATGACTCTAACTGTGGTTCATGAAAAGAGTAGACACGCAATGACACTGGTGGATCCATGTGTGGTTAATGAGAAGAACACACAGGCAATGACGCTAGGTGTGGTTCATGATATGGTTTGTGAGAAGAACACACATGCAATGACACTAGTGATATGTGGTTTGTGAGAAGAACACACATGCAATGACTCTAACTGTGGTTCATGAAAAGAGCAGAGATGTGATGACTCTAACTGTGATTAATGAAAAGAGCAGACATGCAATGACACTGGTGGATCCATGTGTGGTTAATGAGAAGAACACACATGCAACGACTCTAGCTGTGGTTCATGAGAAGAACACACATGCAATGACTCTAACTGTGGTTCATGAAAAGAGCAGACATCCGATGACACCGGTAGATCCAGGTGTGGTCTATGAGAGGAACACACATGCGATGACACCAGTGGATCCTTACGTGGTTTGTAAAAAGAACACACATGCAATGACACTGGTGGATCCTTACGTGGTTTGTGAGAAGGACACACATGCAATGGCACTGGTGGATCCATGTGTGGTCTGTGGGAAGAACACAGATGCAACAACACTGGTGATATGTGGTTTGTGAAAAGAACAGACATGCAAATACTCTAACTGTGGTTGATGAAAAGAGTAGACATGCACTGACACTGGTGGATCCATGTGCGGTTAATGAGAAGAACACACATGCAATCGCACTAGTGTGGTTCATGATATGGTTTGTGAGAAGAACACACATGCAATGGTTCTAGTCGTGGTTCATGAGAAGATCACACATGCAATGACTCTAACTATGGTTTATGAAAAGAGCAGACATGCGATGACACCGGTGGATCCATGTGTGGTCTATGAGAGGAACACACATGCAGTGACTCTAGCTGTGGTTCATGAGAAGAGCACACATGCAATGACTCTAACTGTGGTTCATGAAAAGAGCAGACATGCGGTGACACCGGTGGATCCATGTGTGGTCTATGAAAGGAACACACATGCAATGAATCTAGCTGTGGTTCATGAGAATAACACACATGCAATGACACTGGTGGATCCATATGTGATCTGTGAAAAGAACACACATGCAATGACACTGGTGGATCCATCTGTGGTTCATGGGAAGAACACACATGCAATGACACTGGTAGATCCATGTGTGGTTTGTGGGAAGAACACACATGCAATGACACTGGTGATATGTTGTTTGTGAAAAGAACAAACATGCAATGACTCTAACTGTGGTTCATGAAAAGAGCAGACACGCGATGACACTGGTGGATCCATGTGTGGTTAATGATAAGAACACACAGGCAATGAAACTAGGTGTGGTTCATGATATGGTTTGTGAGAAAAACACACATGCAATGACACTAGTGATATGTGGTTTGTGAGAAGAACACACATGCAATGACTCTATTTGTGGTTCATGAAAAGTGCAGAGATGCGATGACTCGAACTGTGACTAATGAAAAGAGCAGACATGCAATGACACTGGTGGATCCATGTGTGGTTAATGAGAAGAACACACATGCAACGACTCTAGTTGTGGTTCATGAGAAGAACACACATGCAATGACTCTAACTGTGGTTCATGAAAAGAGCAGACATGCGATGACACCGGTGGACTCTAGCTGTGGTCTATGAGAGGAACACACATGCAATAACACCGATTGATCCTTACGTGGTTTGTGAAAATAACACACATGCAATGACACTGGTGGATCCATATGTGGTTTGTGAGAAGGACACACATGCAATGACACTGGTGGATCCATGTGTGGTTCATGGTAAGAACAAATATGCAATGACACTGGTGGATCCATGTGTGGTCTGTGGGAAGAAGACACATGCAATGACACTGGTGATATGTGGTTTGTGAAAAGAACAGCCATGCAATGACTCTAACAGTGGTTAATGAAAAGAGTAGACATGCAATGACACTGGTGGATCCATGTGTGGTTAATGAGAAGAACATACATGCAAAGACACTGGGTGTGGTTCATGAAAAGAGCAGACATGTGATGACTCTAACTGTGGTTAATGAAAAGAGCAGACATGCAATGACACTGGTGGATCCATGTGTGGTCTATGAGAGGAACACACATGCAATGACTCTAACTGTGGTTCATGAAAACAGCAGACATGCGATGACACCGGTGGATCCATGTGTGGTCTATGAGAGGAACACACATGCAATGACACCGGTGGATCCTTTCGTGGTTTGTGAGAAGAACACACATGCAATGACACTGGTGGATCCATGTGTGGTCTGTGGGAAGAACACACATGCAATAACACTAGTGGATCCATATGTGGTTTGTGAGAAGGACACACATGCAATGACACTGGTGGATCCATGTGTGGTCTGTGAGAAGAACACACATGCAACGACACTGGTGATATGTGGTTTGTGTAAAGAACAGGCATGCAATGACTATAACCGTTGTTCATGAAAAGAGCAGACATGCGATGACACCGGTAGATCTTGTTGTGGTCTATGAGAGGAACACACATGCGATGACACCGGCGGATCCTTACATGGTTTGTAAAAAGAACACACATGCAATGACACTAGTGGATCCTTACGTGGTTTGTGAGAAGGACACACATGCAATGGCACTGGTGGATCCATGTGTGGTCTGTGGGAAGAACATAGATGCAATGACACTGGTGATATGTGGTTTGTGAAAAGAAGAGACATGCAAATACTCTAACTGTGGTTGATGAAAAGAGTAGACATGCAATGACACTGGTGGATCCATGTGTGGTTAATGAGAAGAACACACATGCGATCGCAGTGGTCTGGTTCATGATATGGTTTGTGAAAAGAACACACATGCAAAGACTCTAGTCGTAGTTCATGAGAAGATCACACATGCAATGACTCTAACTGTGGTTCATGAAAAGAGCATACATGCGATGACACCGGTGGATCCATGTGTGGTCTATGAGAGGAACACACATGTAGTGACTCTAGCTGTGGTTCATGAGAAGAACACACATGCAATGACTCTAACTGTGGTTCATGAAAAGAGCAGACATGCGATGACACCGGTGGATCCATGTGTGGTCTATGAAAGGAACACACATGCAAAGACTCTAGCTGTGGTTCATGAGAATAACACACATGCAATGACACTGGTGGATCCATATGTAGTGTGAAAGAACACACATGCAATGACACTGGTGGATCCATGTGTGGTTCATGGGAAGAACACACATGCAATGACACTGGTGGATCCATGTGTGGTCTGTGGGAAGAACACACATGCAATAACACTGGTGATATGTGGTTTTTGAAAAGAACAGACATGCAATGACTCTAACTGTGGTTCATGAAAAGAGCAGACACACAATGACACTGGTGGATCCATGTGTGGTTAATGAGAAGAACACACAGGCAATGACACTTGGTGTGCTTCATGATATGGTTTGTGAGAAGAACACACATGCAATGACACTAGTGATATGTGGTTTGTGAGAAGAACACACATGCAATGACTCTATTTGTGGTTCATGAAAAGAGCAGAGATGCGATGACTCTAACTGTGGTTAATGAAAAGAGCAGACATGCAATGACACTGGTGGATCCATGTGTGGTTAATGAGAAGAACACACATGCAACGACTCTAGCTGTGGTTCATGAGAAGAACACACATGCAATGACTCTAACTGTGGTTCATGAAAAGAGCAGACATGCGATGACACCGGTGGACTCTAGCTGTGGTCTATGAGAGGAACACACATGCAATAACACCGATTGATCCTTACGTGGTTTGTGAAAATAACACACATGCAATGACACTGGTGGATCCATATGTGGTTTGTGAGAAGGACACACATGCAATGACACTGGTGGATCCATGTGTGGTTCATGGTAAGAACAAACATGCAATGACACTGGTGGATCCATGTGTGGTCTGTGGGAAGAAGACACATGCAATGACACTGGTGATATGTGGTTTGTGAAAAGAACAGCCATGCAATGACTCTAACAGTGGTTAATGAAAAGAGTAGACATGCAATGACACTGGTGGATCCATGTGTGGTTAATGAGAAGAACATACATGCAAAGACACTGGGTGTGGTTCATGAAAAGAGCAGACATGTGATGACTCTAACTGTGGTTAATGAAAAGAGCAGACATGCAATGACACTGGTGGATCCATGTGTGGTCTATGAGAGGAACACACATGCAATGACTCTAACTGTGGTTCATGAAAACAGCAGACATGCGATGACACCGGTGGATCCATGTGTGGTCTATGAGAGGAACACACATGCAATGACACCGGTGGATCCTTTCGTGGTTTGTGAGAAGAACACACATGCAATGACAGGTGGATCCATGTGTGATGGGAAGAACACACATGCAATAACACTAGTGGATCCATATGTGGTTTGTGAGAAGGACACACATGCAATGACACTGGTGGATCCATGTGTGGTCTGTGAGAAGAACACACATGCAACTACACTGGTGATATGTGGTTTGTGTAAAGAACAGGCATGTAATGACTCTAACCGTTGTTCATGAAAAGAGCAGACATGCGATGACACCGGTAGATCTTGTTGTGGTCTATGAGAGGAACACACATGCGATGACACCGGCGGATCCTTACATGGTTTGTAAAAAGAACACACATGCAATGACACTAGTGGATCCTTACGTGGTTTGTGAGAAGGACACACATGCAATGGCACTGGTGGATCCATGTGTGGTCTGTGGGAAGAACATAGATGCAATGACACTGGTGATATGTGGTTTGTGAAAAGAAGAGACATGCAAATACTCTAACTGTGGTTGATGAAAAGAGTAGACATGCAATGACACTGGTGGATCCATGTGTGGTTAATGAGAAGAACACACATGCGATCGCAGTGGTCTGGTTCATGATATGGTTTGTGAAAAGAACACACATGCAAAGACTCTAGTCGTAGTTCATGAGAAGATCACACATGCAATGACTCTAACTGTGGTTCATGAAAAGAGCATACATGCGATGACACCGGTGGATCCATGTGTGGTCTATGAGAGGAACACACATGTAGTGACTCTAGCTGTGGTTCATGAGAAGAACACACATGCAATGACTCTAACTGTGGTTCATGAAAAGAGCAGACATGCGATGACACCGGTGGATCCATGTGTGGTCTATGAAAGGAACACACATGCAAAGACTCTAGCTGTGGTTCATGAGAATAACACACATGCAATGACACTGGTGGATCCATATGTGGTCTGTGAAAAGAACACACATGCAATGACACTGGTGGGTCCATGTGTGGTTCATGGGAAGAACACACATGCAATGACACTGGTGGATCCATGTGTGGTCTGTGGGAAGAACACACATGCAATAACACTGGTGATATGTGGTTTTTGAAAAGAACAGACATGCAATGACTCTAACTGTGGTTCATGAAAAGAGCAGACACACAATGACACTGGTGGATCCATGTGTGGTTAATGAGAAGAACACACAGGCAATGACACTGGGTGTGGTTCATGATATGGTTTGTGAGAAGAACACACATGCAATGACACTAGTGATATGTGGTTTGTGAGAAGAACACACATGCAATGACTCTAACTGTGGTTCATGAAAAGAGCAGAGATGCGATGACTCTAACTGTGGTTAATGAAAAGAGCAGACATGCAATGACACTGGTGGATCCATGTGTGGTTAATGAGAAGAACACACATGCAACGACTCTAGCTGTGGTTCATGAGAAGAACACACATGCAATGACTCTAACTGTGGTTCATGAAAAGAGCAGACATGCGATGACACCAGTGGATCCATGTGTGGTCAATGAAAGGAACACACATGCGATGACACCGGTGGATCCTTACATGGTTTGTGAAAAGAACACACATGCAATGACACTGGTGGATCCTTACGTGGTTTGTGAGAAGGACACACATGCAATGACACTGGTGGATCCATGTGTGGTCTGTGGGATGAACCCACATGCAATGACACTAGTGATATGTGGTTTGTGAAAAGAACAGACATGCAATGTGTCTAACTATGGTTGATGAAAAGAGTAGACATGCAATGACACTAGTGGATCCATGTGTGGTTAATGAGAAGAACACACATGCAATCACACTGAGTGTGGTTCATGATATGGTTTGTGAGAAGAACACACATATAATGACTCTAGCTGTGGTTCATGACAAGATCACACATGCAATGACTCTAGCTGTGGCTCATGAAAAGAGCAGACATGCGTTGACACCGGTGGATCCATGTGTGGTCTGTGAGAGGAACACACATGCAATGACTCTAGCTGTGGTTCATGAGAAGAACACACATGCAATGACTCTAACTGTGGTTCATGAAAATAGGAGACATGCGATGACACTGGTGGATCCATGTGTGGTCTATGAAAGGAACACACATGCAATGACTCTAGCTGTGGTTCATGAGAATAACACACATGCAATGACACTGGTGGATCCATATGTGGTCTGTGAAAAGAACACACATGCAATGACACTGGTGGATCCATGTGTGGTTCATGGGAAGAATACACATGCAATGACACTGGTGGATCGATGTGTGGTCTATGAGAAGGACACACATGCAATGACACTGGTGGATCCATGTGTGGTTCGTGAGAAGAACACACATGTAATGACACTGGTGATATGTGGTTTGTGAAAAGAACAGACATGCAATGACTCTAACTGTGGTTCATGAAAATGGCAGACATGCAATGACAGTGGTGGATCCACGTGTGGTCTATGAGAGGAACACACATGCGATGACACCGGTGGATCCTTACGTGGTTTGTAAAAAGAACACACATGCAATGACACTGGTGGATCCTTACGTGGTTTGTGAGAAGGACACACATGCAATGGCACTGGTGGATCCATGTGTGGTCTGTGGGAAGAACACAGATGTAATGACACTGGTGATATGTGGTTTGTGAAAAGAAGAGACATGCAAATACTCTAACTGTGGTTGATGAAAAGAGTAGACATGCAATGACACTGGTGGATCCATGTGTGGTTAATGAGAAGAACACACATGCAATCGCACTGGTGTGGTTCATGATATGGTTTGTGAGAAGAAGACACATGCAATGACTCTAGTCGTGGTTCATGAGAAGATCACACATGCAATGACTCTAACCGTGGCTCATGAAAAGAGCAGACATGCGATGACACCGGTGGATCCATGTGTGGTATATGAGAGGAACACACATGTAGTGACTCTAGCTGTGGTTCATGAGAAGAACACACATGCAATGACTCTAACTATGGTTCATGAAAAGAGCAGACATGCGATGACACCGGTGGATCCATGTGTGGTCTATGAGAGGAACACACATGCAATGACTCTAGCTGTGGTTCATGAGAATAACACACATGCAATGACACTGGTGGATCCATATGTGGTCTGTGAAAAGAACACACATGCAATGACACTGGTGGATCCATATGTGGTCTGTGAAAAGAACACACATGCAATGACACTGGTGGATCCATGTGTGGTTCATGGGAAGAACACACATGCAATGACTCTGGTAGATCCATGTGTGGTTTGTGGGAAGAACACACATGCAATGACACTGGTGATATGTGGTTTGTGAAAAGAACAAACATGCAATGACTCTAACTGTGGTTCATGAAAAGAGCAGACACGCAATGACACTGGTGGATCCATGTGTGGTTAATGAGAAGAACACACAAGCAATGACACTGGGTGTGGTTCATGATATGGTTTGTGAGAAGAACACACATGCAATGACACTAGTGATATGTGGTTTGTGAGAAGAACACACATGCAATGACTCTAACTGTGGTTCATGAAAAGAGCAGAGATGCGATGACTCTAACTGTGGTTAATGAAAAGAGCAGACATGCAATGACACTGGTGGATCCATGTGTGGTTAATGAGAAGAACACACATGCAACGACTCTAGCTGTGGTTCATGAGAAGAACACACATGCAATGACTCTAACTGTTTTTCATGAAAAGAGCAGACATGCGATGACACCGGTGGACTCTAGCTATGGTCTATGAGAGGAACACACATGCAATAACACCAGTGGATCCTTACGTGGTTTGTGAAAATAACACACATGCAATGACACTGGTGGATCCATATGTGGTTTGTGAGAAGGACACACATGCAATGACACTGGTGGATCCATGTGTGGTTCATGGTAAGAACACACATGCAATGACACTGGTGGATCCATGTGTGGTCTGTACGAAGAACACACATGCAATGACACTGGTGATATGTGGTTTGTGAAAAGAATAACCATGCAATGACTCTAACTATGGTTAATTAAAAGAGTAGACATGCAATGACACTGGTGGATCCATGTGTGGTTAATGAGAAGAACATACATGCAATGACACTGGGTGTGGTTCATGAAAAGAGCAGACATGTGATGACTCTAACTGTGGTTAATGAAAAGAGCAGACATGCAATGACACTGGTGGATCCATGTGTGGTCTATGAGAGGAACACACATGCAATGACTCTAACTGTGGTTCATGAAAACAACAGACATGCGATGACACCGGTGGATCCATGTGTGGTCTATGAGAGGAACACACATGCAATGACACCGGTGGATCCTTACGTGGTTTGTGAGAAGAACACACATGCAATGACACTGGTGGATCCATGTGTGGTCTGTGGGAAGAACACACATGCAATGACACTGGTGGATCCATATGTGGTTTGTGAGAAGGACACACATGCAATGACACTGGTGGATCCATGTGTGGTCTGTGAGAAGAACACACATGCAATGACACTGGTGATATGTGGTTTGTGTAAAGAACAGGCATGCAATGACTCTAACCGTGGTTCATGAAAAGAGCAGACATGCAATGACACTGGTGGATCCATGTGTGGTTAATGAGAAGAACACACATGCAACGACACTGGGTGTGGTTCATGATATGGTTTGTGAGAAGAACACACGTGCAATGACTCTAGCTGTGGTTCATGAGAAGAACACACATGTAATGAATCTAACTGTGGTTCATGAAAAGAGCAGACATGTGATGACACTGGTGGATCCATGTGTGGTTAATGAGAAAAACACACATGCAATGACACTGGGTGTGGTTCATGATATGGTTTGTGAGAAGAACACACATGCAATGACTCTAACTGTGGTTCATGAAAAGAGCAGACATGCGATGACTCTAACCGTGGTTAATGAAAAGAGCAGACATGCAATGACACTGGTGGATCCATGTGTGGTTAATGAGAAGAACACACATGCAATGACCTCTAGTGGGTCCATGTGGTTTATGAGAATAACACACATCCTATAAACTCTAGTGGATCTATCTTGGCATAATTTGATGTATGGCATGATGTATTTCATTGTACAAGACACTCACTTTCCATTTTTATACTTCTAAGTATCGCCCTTGGTTTTATGTGGTACTACTCAGTTTTGCCCCCCCCCTCTCTGTCGTTCGTAGAAGCACAAACTGTGCTCACCCTGTCTGCTACTCCCTGATTGGTTATCATAGTTGTCACGCGGATCGTGTGCACCAACCGTTGATTCTGTGTGATCCAACGATGATCGTTGCACACGTTGTGCCCTTCACAGTACAGCGTGAGACACCACGGACGTCTCCCTGAACGAGACTTCTACAAGAAGGAACACGATGTCGTCCATGGAAAAAGTAGTCGAGCGGTCATGTCATGTTTAATCAAGTCTGAAAAGCCTACTACGACTACTACTAAGCCACAACGCATGCGTCATCGACACGGTCGTCGATGGACAGCTGCAATTTATTGCCACTTGATTTTAATTAGACATATCCCATTTTTTACGCAGCGGGTCTCAATCGCCAATTTTAGGGCCGTGTCAAACTTCGTACATAGAAATTGTGTGTGCGCCCTTTGCATGCGGCTCAATACAGAACTGCCATGCATGGCCCGGGGTAAAAACATGACGTCTGCGTCTGGCGTGTCGCGGTGCAGTCTGATGGCCTGCGTTGCACGGTGGTGCAACGAAACGTGCCTTGCTTCTATCCACCTTAACTATAGAGCCCCCCTCCGCACAACCACTCCCACTCTCGCTCACTGACCCCACGCAACCCTCTCCACTGTCCCACCAACATCTGCAAACTCCCGAGAATACCCTGTCTGCGCCGGCGATGGCCGAGGAGGATAAGGTGGCCATCATCGCCTCCGTGGCCGCCGGCGAGGAGGCCCCCGTCTCCTCGCCGGTCCCCCTCGACGCGT
This sequence comes from Avena insularis, assembly GCA_023614405.1. Taxonomy (NCBI): domain Eukaryota; kingdom Viridiplantae; phylum Streptophyta; class Magnoliopsida; order Poales; family Poaceae; genus Avena; species Avena insularis. The sequence goes on along the minus strand of JAJUPC010000683.1, from coordinate 4,643 downwards.
TGAAAGCAGCCGCCGTCCTGTCCATGCCCCAGTCCAGGCATCGATGGCAGCCACCGTTCCCATCCAGGCCCCCGTCCCCGCTACCGACGTAGCCGTCGAAGAGGAGCCCCCTACCGGCGAGGAGGCCCCCTCCGGTCACAAGTAGATCACGCACTTCTTGGGCACCTATGATCCAGATAAGTACATCGCTCCGCTGAACCCCTATGACACTAGCATCGATGACCCATGGTTGGAGGTAACTAGGGGTTGCTCCCCTCCCCTGGTTCTTCTACCGTTCCCATCGTTGGATGCTAGATCTTGTTTTATTAGGATTCGCTTGTTCCTATTTCGATTGCTCGATCTTCTTACATCGTCTACTCCCCCATTTTCCTTTTCTTCCAATAGGTTTCCGGCAGCGATGTCTATAGTGATGACGAGTCCATACACACCAAGACTCGTCTTGAGGAGACTGAGGCTGACGATATGGCGCCTTCTTTAGAGGTGGCCCTAAGCGCCCTTAGTAAGGGATCTCCTACAGCTATGCGAGTCGCGCCGACCGCACCGACTTCATCTCCTTAATGAAGCATGCAGAGGCTGCGGGCTCTGACATCCACAAAGGCGGCGAGCGCGAGACCATGAACATCAACTCCTACATCGCTGAACACCGGGCTCTCGGCATTCACCTCCGAAACCTCCAGCGGGTGGCCATCAAAGAGGGTCGCATTCCTCCAATCAGGCCCAAGGCCCCCAAGATCAAGGGACTGGGCAGCAAGAAGTGGCGCCGGAGGAGAGGAGGTGGAGGCTGGCGCAAGTAATGAGCAGGTTGGATGTCTCCTTGAATGTATCTGCATCTGCGGCGGCTGTTGCTGCTAAGCAGCTTCTTTTGATTTTCTATATTTTGCTTGCATCCTATTTCTGGCTGAATGCATCGAACCTCGTTAAGCAACCTACTTTCTATCGCTATATCCTATTTAGCTACGCACAACTATATCTACATTTGTTTTGTTTTCTGAATGAATGTATTCTGCCTGGTGTGATTTGCTGCTTTTGATTTGCTACCTGATCGGAGGCAAAAAGAGGTCCAAAAGGGAACGAATTATCAAAGAGAGAATCTTCTCTAGATTTGCTACCAATTTGGGCAAAATGAAACATATCTGTTTAGCGAGAGAGGAAAAGGGTACTCTTTCAAACTGCCAGTTAACGAGCTACCATCTTGACGAGGCCCCATCTTGACGTCTCCCTCTACAAGAAGGAACACGATGCTGTCCATGGAAAAAGTTGTCGAGTGGTCATGTCACGTTTAATCAAGTCTGAAAAGCCTACTACTGCTAGTACTACGCCACAACACATGCGTCGTCGAGTGCACGGTCGTCGATGGACAGCTGCAATTTATTGCCACTTTATTTTAATAAGACACATCCCATTTTTTAAGCAGCGGCTCTCAATCTCACTTCCAACTGGGGCCCACCGTAAGAAGCTTGCACGCACTAGCCGGAGGCCGAACAGCTGAGCTCGACGAGATCTAACGTCTCTGGCTTCATCGAGTCACTCGCAGCCATCAACACATCCCTTTACCAAATCTATCACAACCCCACAAATCTCGCCGTACAGCAACCTACCTTCCCCTCTACGTTTCCACTTTTAACTATCGCCAATTTTAGGGCCGTGTCAAACTTCGTACATAGAAATTGTGTGTCCGCCCTTTGCATCCGTCTCAATACAGAACTGCCATGCATGGCCCGGGAAAAAACGTGACGTACCGTGCGCGTGTCACGATGCACGCAGTCTGATGAAGGCTGCGGTAGCGTTGCAGTGGTGCAAACGAACGTTATGATTCTATCCACCTTAAATAGAGCCCCTCTCCGCACACCCACTCCCACTCTCGCTCACTATCCCCACGCAACCCTCTCCACTGTCCCACCAGCATCCGCAACCTCCCAAGAATACCCCGTCCACAGCGGCGATGGCCGAGGAGGATAAGGTGGCCATCGTTGCCTCCATGTCCGCCGGCGAGGAGGCCTCCTTCTCCTCGCCGGTCCCCCTCGACGCGTTGAAAGCAGCCACCGTCCCTGTCCAGGCCCTAGTCGAGACATCGATGGTCGCCGCCGTTCCGTCGGGCCCGTCACACTACCGGAGCCACCGAAGAGAGCCCGTCGAGAGGCCCACGGTCACAAGCAAATCACGTACTTCTTGGGCACCTACGATCCAGATAAGTACATCGCTTTGCTGAACCCCTACGACACCGGCATCGATGACCCATGGTCGGAGGTAACTAGGGTTTGCTCCCCTCCCCTGGTTCTTCTACCGTTCCTATTGTTGGATGCTAGATCTTGGTTTATTAGGATTCACTTGTACATCATCTACTCCCCCATTTTCCTTTTCTTCCAATAGGTTTCCGGCAGCGACGTCTGCAGAGATGATGAGTCCATTCACACCATGGCTCGTCAGGTGCTGAGGAGGCTATGGGCCGGCCAGTACGACGCCTTCCTCAGGGGTCCCTACTACAGCTGCCCCTTCCACAAGGGGATCGCCTACTGCTTGACGAGTCGCGCCGTCGGCACCAACTTGAACACCTTACTGAAGCATGCAAAGGCCGCGGGCTCCGACATCCACAAAGGCGGCAAGCGCGAGACCGTGAACATCAGCGCCTACATCACTGAACACCGGGCTCTCTGCATTCACCTCTGAAACCTCCAGCGGGTGGCCATCAAAGAGGGTCGCATGCCTCCAATCAGGCCCAAGTCCCCCAAGTCCAAGAAACTGGGCAGAAAGAAGTGGAGGAAGCGCCAGAGGGAGGAGGCGGAGGCGTGGGCGCCTGCAGGATGTGCCTGTAGCTGCGGCGGCTGCTGCTGCTAAGCAGCTTCTTTCTAGCTATATCCTATTTCTGGCTGAATGCATCGAACCTTGTTACTTTCTATCGCTATATCCTATTTAGCTGCACATAGCTATATCTACATTTGTTTTGTTTTTTGAATGAATGTATTATGCTCTAGATTTCCTACCTGATTAGAGGCAAAAAGAGGTCCAAAAGGGAACGAAATATCAAAGTGAGAATCTTCTCTAGATTTGCTACCAATTTGGGCAAAATGAAACAAATCTGTTTAGCGAGAGAGGAAACGGGCACTCTTTCAAACTGCCAGTTAACAAGCTACCATCTTGACAAGCTACACGACACATACATAAACATAACACAACGAGGGTTAAATTTATTTTACTAGTATCACTTGAGGCGCTTGACATCTTTGCAAGGTAACTAAGTTCCACAAAACAGAAACATAACACTAACAAGTAAAATTTAATGCACTCCTCATCAGACCACTTGAGGTGCTTGCCATCGTTCCTAGGCGACGAACTGCGACCATTTCAGGTACTCCACAGCTCACGAACTGCTTTGTCCCACCTGGCATCTGACTTGGCTTCCCTATCTTCAGCGTCCTGCGACACAATTAGCGGTGCATCACAGGCCTGATTGTTGCCGCTAGAAGATGTTGCCTCTCTGTTTGCCGCTGCAGCTGCAGCCTCTCTGTCAGTTGCTTCTTCAGCTGCAAGCTCTCTTTCAGCTGCTTCTGCAGCCTCTCTATCAGCTGCTTTAGATGCAGCCAATTTCTTTGCATATGCAGCTTCAAACTCAGCTATTCTGCATTTTCTACAAAGGGCTCCCCTAAGCTCGTCTTCCCTCTTGCAAATAGGGCAAAACACGAGGTAACGTAGAAAAAAATGGATCTTCTTGTACAGCTGGTAGGTCATGTAAGCATCTATGGCTACATACTTCAGGTTTATATCAGACAACGGCCACTCGTCCCAGAAATCGTGCCTATCCGTAGGGAAATCTTCCTTCATTTTGTCGTACGACTCATCGAGGATTCTAGTTGCGAGTGATGCCATTTCATCCTTCCTCGAGCCCCCTAGGATCTTGACAAGACTCTGAATATTGATCCAGTTGTGCGCAGGAATTATAATTTCCTCTTGATAAAATTTTGAAAAATCAGTTATTTTATCGACAGTGCAGAAAACAATTCCCTTTTCTACAAGGAACTGGCGCAGCGCTGGACATTTCCTGTCAGTCCTGAAAGTATGTAGTTTGTCATCACCAAAATTTATAACTACAAATATTTTGTCAATGTAAGATCATCATATCAATATAATTTGAAAAGTTTAGTAAATGCAAGATCAAGACTCTCAGCATTGTATTGTCATAATTTATTCGGTTTTGCTATTTCTTAGTCGACTGAATGAGTTGCACATTTCTTTTAACTACGGTTGCACTTTTCTTAGGTGATTCAGACTAAAGAAAACCTCAGTCGATTGAGACTTAGGCAAACCCTAATTTATTTGGTCCTAAATAAAATCCAGTAATTTTAAGATGATCAAGTAGATAAAGAACAAGAGGAGAAAACCCTAAAAGCGGTTAGCTATAGAGAGCAGATCTACAAACCAGGAGAGGTGGTAGACGAGGACGTGTTTCCGCATGGCCAGTTGAACGACGGCGACTTCACTCCCTTCATATGGGTTCTCCGGGGTGTACTCGAGGTCCAATCCCACAAACTTGTCCTCGTCTATCCCAAGCCAACCCTCGTACATCCTCAGGACACACACCACTGTCTCCTCCTCGTTGGTAGACAACGTCTATCTTCTTATTGTCATGGGTAGTGAAGCTTATCTCT